>BLKM01000286.1:641874-715356 GCA_013340265.1 Coptotermes formosanus
GCAAAAAAGGGGGCTCGAGCAAAAAAGGCTCATTATCTACGGGCAACGGTTTTATATTCTTGTGCAGTTCATTTCCTACCTGAGCATTAGATCTACAACTGTAAAAATTATCTGTCTATAAACAAACGCGGCCTGGTCATTAGATACTCCCTGGACGAATTTCCTTATTTAGCGACGCATTATCAACTTCCTGCTATTAAACTTCGAATTATGTGAGAAGATGATCACGTTTGGTACATCTGAAAGGAATGGGGAGGAAATTATCACGGTTTATTTGAATGCAAATATCCTTACAATTCGCCTGTAGCGGCAGAGAAAAGCGCGATTTTCGAAACGATATCCCCCAGAACACAAGGGTTAACTTTGTTCTATAATATCCTATTTAAAATTAGGTGAAACAAAAACTACTTACATTAAAGAGAAACTAGAATTTAAAAAAATGAAGTGTAATGTGCACTTCATAAAAACCCTGATTACTTAACATTGTTTGCAAGTCAAAGTAATGTGTTTAAAAATAATATTTAATAAGGCTCATAATAATAATAATAATAATAATAATAGGTAGAGAGTATTTTTTTCGAGACAGACTATCCTAAGGCCTGCCTACGACAGGCTACAGAATAAATGAATGAGAGCAACTTAGCATGAAGAACTAAATTGAGTATAAAGACTCTTTCATGGAAAGGGGATTATCATCATCATCATCATCATCATCATAATCTCCTTATGAAATATAGAATAAAAAATTAATAACCTCTTGTGTGTAAATCTATAGGAACAGAATATATGACCTTTCCTCGTCTCAACGGTCTGTATTTCAGTGCCTCCCCTACTCTTCATTGTGCTGCAGCCAATTATTTCAGCGGATTAGAACGGGAATGTACAAAGAGTCTGCAATCAGTGAATGGTTTGATGGGACTATCACAGGCACGTTACAAAAATCACCGTGTTCTCTACAAACTGTACGAGTTGACCCTGACTGGCTCGTAGGCAACAAATATTGCCATATGCCTTGTTCGCCATATGCCCTGTTACCGTCCCCTGCGGTGTCACGTAACCCTGACGAAGCATCACATTATCATCCCTCAGTCTTTAACGTGATCCGGAACTTGTGTTGGAACACAGTAGAACGGAAGCACCGCGAGGAACTGTCAGACCGCAATGAAGCGAGTCCAGGACCAGTGGCCTGCCAACCGTTTCACAAGATCCTGAAGGAGGGTTCCGTACCACTTACTACGAAGAGTGTAGAAAACGTATATACAAGGTACCATCGTAGCCCGTTCCGTGACCATTGTTGTTATGGAAACGCAATGCTTTCCCTGTGTATTGTTGACGTACGTGTCGCTGTAAACAGTGTAATAAACACTGAAAGCTTTACAATGTAAGCACAGCAAAGCCATGTATAAAATGTATTGTTGCACTACATATGTCGCTGCCAACAATATGAAATACACTTAGGTCTTTACATAAAGTGCCCGATATTTCTCTCCGATTTCAACCAAATACGGATTTCCTCGACAGGTATTCGTACAAGCCACCTATATCAAATTGCATGAAGATCCGCCCAGTGGGAGCGGCTCTAATACATGCGATCACGGACGGGCGGATGGACGGATGGACGGACAAACACGACCAAGCCATTAGGTGCCTTTCTCGACTTATGCGAACGCGCCTACGACATAAAATAGAAATATTACTGAGTCGGAATAACCGCTGTTAAAATGATAGTGCTGCTGCTCCAGTGACGTAGGATCGAATCGTTGCTAGGAAAGATATTTCTCCACTACATACTGTCTGAATCTGGGCCCAGACACCTTTATATCCCACAATTACCGGCGCCGGTTCGACTGGGACTAATGCAGACACAGCATGAAGTTGATCACGTTCCTACATACCTGTAGTGGGGTATTTCCCGGACTGTGAGGTTGGGTGCAGCACTGCTAGCTATAGCTCTAGCGGGAGGCTTGGGATCGAGGATGTTGTTCTCACTGTCACCACTGCGTGTGAGGACGAAGAATCTCAATACTGGGACGCGACGGGGATATATGATGCGACTGCTAACTATGCAGGTAGTTCTGAGGGGTACTGGCAGCTTACTGCAGCTTGGTGCAATACAAATATCACTCGTACGCACTTTGACACAGTACTCGTGCAAGTGGTATTAAAATGAATGTGGTTCCTATGCTCACTAATTCTCTGCAATTTAGTCAAATAATTTCTACAAAATAAAATAAAGTGCTCTCGTAAATAAATCACATAAACTTATATTAAATTTGAACAACGACATTTGATGCGAGACGCTAGGATTTCCATGCATCGCCAACAGATGGCAGGAGACAGAATTATGAGGACGTTGGAGATCCATAGAACACTCGATGTCAGAAGACGCAAATAAACAGACCTATGAGAAGGCTTTCGAGTTTAATCACAAACTTTGAATGTGGTAACAGTGCACATTTATGCTGTTACGATATTTATGCTGTTACTGTACTTGATATGTCTATGGAATCAAGCGTGAATGAAGGTAATACAAGAGCACTATGAAATTCCAGCGTGTTAAATGTGGTAATATTGGAATGCAACGGCAGTTATATGCTGTGATTCATGTACATCTGCACGTAACATAACGCTATAACATTTCAGTGTCACAATGCTGCAGCATTTGATGCACTCATTGTAATATAACATGCGTAATGCTCTCATGCTTGTTTATTGCATATCTATACAAAAATTCAGTAATGAAAAATATGTGACGCTGGGAGTTCGATGGGCCGGCACCAGATGGCAGGACAATTATGAAAGAAGTTAAAGTTCCACAGACCACCACTAGATGTCAGGAGACGTAAATACAGAGAACTGAGTTTTCTGCGCGGTACGATCTGAGCCTGTAATTCGATTCGGGTTTGTTTACGTGTATTGTATGGATTTCGAAATAGCCCGTGGTTTCTTCCTATGCAGCATTAAGTGATTGGTTTCAAAACCTTGTCGGTGTGTGTTTACTGCGCGGTACGGACTGAGCCTGTACTATAATTCAGCTTCATTTACGTGTTTTGTACGGATCTCGGAATAACCCGTGGTTTCTTCCCATACAGCATTAAATGATGGATTGTTAAAACCCTGTCGGGGTGTGTTTACTGCGTGGTTCGGACTGAGCCTGTACTATACTTCAACTTTATTTTCGTGTTTTTATGATCTCGAAAAAACCCGAGATTTCTTCCTATACAGCATTTACTGACTCATTTTTAAAACCTTGGGGAGGTGTTTAACATTTTAAAGCCTAGCGGTAACTTTACGTACCGCCAGGTTTAATATTAAAAAATTCTACGTGGTGCCCACATTGTGTTTATGTGTTTTGTACGGGTCTCAGAACAAACAGCAACTTTTGCCTTATAAAACATTAAGAGACTGGCTTTTATAACCGAAGTGGAGAGTGTTTACAGCGTTGTATGCACTGAGTCCTTATATAAAACAGATACGCTTCGTCTTTAAAGGGTTAATGCGCGGTACGGTCTGAGCGTGTACTATAATTCAGCTTTATTTAAATTTTTGCATGGAACTCGGAACAAAAAAAAAAGATTATTTTCGTATACAGCATTAACTGATGGATTTTTAAAACCGAGACGGACTGTGTTTACTGCGCGGTACGAACTGAGCCTGTAGTGTATAATTCAGCGTAATCTTAGTCTTTACATGGTTTATCACAAAAATATAAAATAGCAAAGAAATATTCGTAAACAATGTTCTGTTTGGTGTAACTTATGATTTCAGGTTGTGCCATGGCTCAGGCGGTTAGCCGCCGGCCGCCCAGTGCGGAAGCCCGAGTTCGATTCCGGGTCAGTCAATGTGGGATTTGTTGTAGACAAAGTGGCACTGGGACAGGTCTTCCCCGAGTATTTCGGTCTTCCCCTGCCAATTTCATTCCATCGGTGCTCCCTTACTAGGAAAAGGACTACAACAACAACAACAATAATAATAATAATAATAATGTTGCACGAGAAGCCTTAATGTTGCGGTGCGTCCGTAGCGTCTGCTGCGGGGTCCTTCTCCACAAAATCTTAAATCGTGTTATGGGATTTTATGGTGTGGCTTTTCCTTCAAATGCTTCAACCTTTTCCCTACTGCAAGCAGTAAGCCCATCTTATATACACTGTAGCATTGTTAGTTTCTTTCACACCCACATTGAAGTTTCACGGACCGCCACCAAACGGCAGGAAAAGACTGGACATAGAATTTAGTTTGACGGACGCGCGGATGGTACGTAACAGACAGGACTAATTTGGGTTGCCACGTTAACTACGTAAAGGTTCGCCCGCCACTAATACGACAGAATAATATGCCTACATACACGCTATTCGGGTTTGCACGATAACTTCGGACACCACTGCGTACCACGCTGCAATCCCGTAGTGTTAAACCAAAACTAACGTCTTGTAAATCCCAGCGAAGTGAATGACGGCCGGCGAAAATTGTTCGGGGCTTAAATACCATCCCGCATTCCTTTGTCTGGCGATGCTGACGTAGCAGCTTTTGTAAGCGGAACCGCACCAAAACATAACTCACAAGGCGCAGAAGCTACCATATATGGACGCATGCTCTGGTGAGGCCAAATTCCATCACTTCCTTCAGCAAGTCTACCGTCTTGTGCTGCCCGGCTTCACAACCAGTGTCCATGCATACCGCCTCATACCAATGTGTATGTAAAATGAACAAAGTTTTAAAAAATAAAAACACGAAAGAATTCAACTATCTCAAAATTTTGTCAGTCACTCATTACATACCTACACATAGGAACGAAACAAATAATAAAATTTCTCCCCCCTTTCAACAGAATGCAATGCCTCACCATAAGTGCATGGGGCACGCATCCTTAATCTCGGAACCTGGATCTACGGCAAAACTCTTCAGCAATGACTTAACGATATCTAACACATGACATTGTTCTGTTTACGTTGTTATATTTAGATCCCGACAGGCAACTGTCATGACTATACTACAGACAGATATGCTATATTCACACCGGCAACAACCGATCGAAATACCAAGCAAAACAGTTTAGAGTCACAGGCTGACATCATGTCAAAACTTAATGACAAACCAAAATACTGTCTGTTTTAGAAGTCTATCCACTCTTTCATAATCAATCGCCCTTGTCACTTTCTTCAACTTTATTACACGGCTTCTCCGTCTCCTCTTCAGTGCCGGGAGAGGGGCGGTACATCGCTGTAGCGTCTGGGCGCACTTCGTGGCACATGCGCCGCTAGCCCACGTACAAATTCAGAATAAAAAGAGAACACATGATAAACGAACGGCCTGGTCAGTTCTGTTTGTTAATTTGTAAAGTCAAGGGCCTACATTCTAATGGCCCCCCGCTTTGGTGGAGATAGTCGCATCGGGATACGGCAAAACCTTTGTCTTTGCCAACACGCGCCGAAATTTCTTGCAGGCGCGGGAGAAGTCACTGAAAGAGTTTGTGTGCTTGTACGCGTGGTTCACCTTTTGATTTTTCCATTGTGCACCTGTACGTAAGACAATGTGTTCTTCGTCTGAAATTGTACACATATATATTTTTTTAAGGCGCTCCAATAGTGTGCCAGGAATATAACTGAAACAGCAGGCTTCATCTGTCTAATTTCTTCACTGCCATACACAAACAATTTATTCTCAATTACACACGCTTGTCGGTGCAGTACCGGAAACCTTTCCTTACAACAGGGACTTTCAGCTGTTGATATGACGATGTGTTTACAGCATGAACATCAGTTTATACATCACTGCAATGCGTTTAATAGTACTGGATATACGTACATTCCTGTTAGGTAAACGAAACATATATGACGCATTTTTAACATTTAACGATCCCGTTTGACGTTAAGTTACATAAACAAACTAGAGGATATTCGTGAAAGTAATCGTCATTTCTAACGTACTGTAATCTAATTTAATCCAGCGTAAAGCAAATGTTTCAACAGGTCAAAATGTTTGAAAACAGTTACAAGACCGTTATCAGTGACTCGAACGAGACTGACAGGTACCCTAGATGGGAGCACGTGGTACACGAAATTGAAGTGTGCTATTCTCTTACTCTGATTGTACTCGGCGGCATAGGAAATGTCATTGCAGTGCTTGTCTTCTTGACAACAAAACTGAATAAGTTGCCTTCAAACTTCTATCTCGTCGTACTGGCACTCAGTGACACAACTTTCCTGATAGCGCTATTCATGACAGGGCTCAACACATTCGGTGTGCCACTACTCAAAATTTCTGGTTTGTGTGCGATTGACATTCATGTAACATATGTGTGTAATTTCCTGAACGCTTGGTTAGTTGTTGTTCTTACAGTAGGAAGGTTCATCTCAGTTCGACATCCACTACGCCGAACTGAGATGTGCACAGCGGCGCGCGCAAAAGTGGTTCTGGTCAGCCTCACAACTGTTGCACTGATAGTCTACGTTCCAATCTTCTGGTTGACGCGAATAGAAATGGGCGAAAACACGGCTATGTGTAGTCTGAATCCCGAGTTCATGCGTTTAGCTACGATAATCAACCACGTGGATTTCGTTTTTACATTCATCTTGCCCGTCCTTGTCATTGCGACACTGAATGCTTCGATCATCTTCATGGTGTGGCAATCGGCCCGTATGCGACCTGTCTTCACGCATACGCCCCACTCAGCAGAGATACTGCGACGCCCGGTGCGCTCTTTACGTTCGCCGATCAGAGTGACTAAGCGGTTGCTTGCGGTTTCGTCAGCGTTCCTCTGCCTCAACTTGCCGTTCTACGTCTTGAGGGCGATGATGTACCTACAGGTAAGAACTTACTCGTAGGGTGAGACATCCCGTTGTGATGCCCACCGCCAACCACAACAATACTTCCACACAATGTACTGTATTTTATACATCAAACGTGGTAAATTTTTTTCCATAAAGCCATCATAAGATACATGCATAAAAATTTAAGGGTAAACTAACTAACTAACTAACTAACTATATGGAGCAGGGACCTTCTTGAGAAGCTAACAGTTTCTCAATTAGTCAAGAAATTCCCTGCATTTTATGGAACCCAGAGGTTCATTCCCGCATTCAAAGAGCCCACCACCTGTCCCTATCCTTAGCCAGCTCAATCCAGTCCATGCCCCCATCCCACTTCTTGAAGATGCATTTAATATTAAACAAGTACTTTTATAAAAAACCATCCTTATTTAGTATAAAATTACCTGTTTTCCCTTACATGTTTTGCCTTACCTGATGCCTTTATGCTACATGCAAAACATGTAGCACGTTTTGAACAATAAAAGGACTTTTTCAATTAACTACATGGAGCAGAGTTTTCCTGAAACCTCATAATAGCTCACACAATCAAGATCAAGGGTGCGTAAAATTTAGGAGCCACCTCAAAATTCTAGGTGCCAGAAGGGCGGCACGATGCAAGTTCCAGACTGAGAAACCACAAATATTAGGCGGCAGATTATAAAATTTAGTCTCACGGGCGACTTGGCGCCCGGGATTTGTGCACCGCTGCTCAAGACATTCGTCGTTGGTTAAGATTACGGGCTTCACAAGAACCAAAATTATTCAACGTGCCTCTCGTCCAAACGTTCATTCACGGCTACCCCATTTCCTCGAGATCCAGGTACATTTTTCTTATACTTAAGCCCACGTCTTACAAGCGGCCTTCTCTCGTTGTGCTTTTCGTCTAAAATTTTGTAAGAATTTTCAGCTTTATCTTACTCGCCACATGCCCCGTCCATCCAGTCTCTTTTCTTTGCTTTGCTTGCCCTAACAGTATTTAGTGTTCTCCATTTTGCTGACATTCTTCTCTTTCAGATCTATGTATTCACTTCCACACCCTCTTCTCAAACATCCTCAATCTGTTTTTTAGCACGAGAGACCAATTACACATCCACAGGAAGTGTATATTTTGCGTATTTTCATTTGTAAGTTTCTTCATGTAAGGCTGGAAGATGAAGATTCTGAATGAATGCTGTCCAGTGTTGCCAGATTTTAATCCCCTCCTAAGTTTAATTTCAATATGTGGAACAACAAGCCACGAGATGTCCGCCCAGCTCAACAGTTCTGGCACGTACGCTCTGTTGTTGTCCCTACATTTTAAATTTGTGACTATTGGTGTATTTTTAAGAAACAGACTGAAGACGTGAGTATGTGAAATGTGTCTTTGTACGTTTTACACAGCACAGGCAAGTGTTGTCCTTATTTCAGCAACACATTTACAACTGATCATAATTAATTCTCGTAAACGGCGAGATATCGTATTTGTTGTACTTATCTCGTAAAAGGCGAGAATTACGATCGATCATGCATGATAGTTCTGTTTAAATCATTAACCCTTTATACTGCAGATAACGTACAGAGTAAACTATAAAGTCCAGTTACGGCGAAATGTGACCATAAATGCACGTACGTCTTTCCTATGTAGTGTGTGATATTACTGTTCAATTTTAGGCAAAATCAGAATATGGAACGATTTTTTTAAAATTCCAGAACATGAAAGATCATGAAACCGCCCGGTAGGAGTTGCTGTGTTCCACGCAGACATACGGACGAACAGACATGGAAAGCTAATAATCTCTTTCCGCAGCCGCTTCGCGAATGTAGCTAAATAGGATACAACTCACAGCAGTGTTGTTTCTTCTACAGGGTTCAGAATCTACAAGTGAAACCAACTTGCCTGTTCTTCAGCATAGTGCTAATCTTGTCTTCATTACGAACTTCAGGATCAACCCCCTGCTGCACTGTGTGAGTGGACAGGACTTTCGAGAAGCTTTATGCTCTCTCTGTTGCTCCTATACCCTTTGCCCTGGCTCACGTCGCAGTTCCGAAGGCCCTCAGCTTAGCGGTAAGTTCTTCGCTCAGTCTGAGCACAGCACTTGCTTGTTTTAAATGAATAAATATGATATTAATATACAGGGAATAATGTTAATAAGTACAATATGAAGTCGTCTTTATTGACTGTTATGAACTCTGACTACTTGTTTCGGCGGAATGCATCAAGCAGATATAAAGACTCATTTCTTTCTTTGAACAAAAATTCTGATGAAATCAGAAGACTGTCAGTCGCTCATCTGGTCATGAAAATCTACGGCTGTTATACGTACCCAAGTTTCATTATTCTTTTCACAAAACCTCGACACTGCTCCTACCCTCAAGACTATTTCATCCACTTGTTTCTAACATGATTCTCCCTTACGAACCACTTACATGCTATCTTACCATCCACGCTAAAAATAAATTTCGCAAAGTGACTCGTACCTGCTACCTGACCCACTGAAATTCTGTATATATTTGTCTTTTCCCCATGCGTTCTATATGTCAGACCCACCTCACCGTCCTTAATGTCGCGACCCAAATAGTATGTGGTGTGAAATGATACCTGCGAAACCCTTCATTATGCAGTTTTCCATCGTGTTTCTTTCCTTCTCATACGCCCATAATTTATCCTCCACAGGATTTATTTCTAAGGCACGCCAAGTTTTGTGTGGTTTTCTTGGACATACGGAGACCAATAAATCTTTAAGTCTTTTAAACTGATTTCTGATTCAGCGAGTTACCTGCTAGTCCATTCTTCGAAGTAAGTGTGTCCTGATATACTGCCAGTGGAAGACTATAAGGAAGTAGTTACGATGACACACTAAAATAATTATTTTCAGTCAATCCTTACTGATAGATTTCTACAGGAAAAATATAATAACGTCACTGATCTAACGAAATATTTGCTCTGTCTACAAAGAAACATTGATGAATATGAGCCCTTTCAGGACGAAGGGTAATCTGTTTTATATAAGGACGCAGTTCGTACCGCGCTGCGAACACTCCCCACCTCTGTTATAAAAACCAATCACTTAATGATGTATAAGGTAAGCGTTGCTGTTTGTGCTGAGATTCGTACAAAACACACAAACACAAGTCACAACAATATAGATTTTTTTAATGTGAAACCTGGTGGTACGTGAAGTACCTGCTAGGCTTTAAAAGGTTAACAAGGGAAGTCAGTACATAATAAGAAAAACCAAAAGAAGATACTACTGACACTTCATATTGCACGCCTGAAATAATCGCAAACAGCGGTAGAATAAATTTGTTACAGCAGCCCGGCAATACTCTTCGTTTACTTTGATATGAAAGTCTTATTAAATCTTTACTGATACCAAAAAGAAAGTCAAAGGAGTACTGCCTCATAGCCTGTCGCAGGCCAAGTAACCACTACAGCACAATGACATTGTAACAGCGACAAAATACGGATGTCATAAACATCATTCATTACATTCAAGTTCAACAGTTATCTTATTTACTTAACTGTATATAGCAACAGAGACTAAATGGTGAGTTATATGTCTCTATATAATTCCTAAATGACACCACAGCAGAGACAGCAGTGCTGTACTAGTCACTCTGGAAACATCAGGCCTGAAACTCCGGGCATGAAATAATAGGCTGTTTAAACTGGTTTCAATATATGATACAGCATATGGCGTCTGGGAACAGCGTAAGCTTTACTTACGAAACATATGTTGGCAATCCTTCATAGCTGAACCCATAGCACTTGGAATTTACCCGAATAATATTTAAGAGTTCAGTTCCTGCCGTAAATACAATATAACCGTTGGAAAGGGTTATTACTTATTTAGAAGAGCCGAAGTTCATTTAGGATATGTGGCGACAGAGAGTGTGGACATTGCGAGGGAAGTCACTAGCACCTGGTACTTAACTCAGCAGGTCAATTTCTTTGCAGGGGGTACGGTAAGTTGCAGGACTAGGGAAAAAAGGGAGTTCTTATTTTTTGTGAAAGGACAGACAAGTGAAGCGTGAGAAAAGTAAATGTCAGGATAGGGTAGGATACGACAGTCAATTAGTACGAAGGGGACTTCAGTGTGTCACACATTCGTCAGTGTCAAACTTAATGGGGTTTAGAGTTTGTTACGACAGTCAAAATTCGAGGGTTTTACACTTTTCGAGATGTAAATCACGAGGGAATGGACACCGTGTTAGTTACGGTATGACATTAAAATTGCCCAGTGGAGACGCTTATATGGGGTCTACATATATTAAGTTAGGTATAACGTGTCAGTCTTTAGGAACCAATGGGAAGTTAGGATTCAAAATTTTAAAGTTTTCGGCCTATTGGGGAATTGCTACATTTACGTGGGGCTAATCAGAGCAGTTAAGAAAATTAGAGAAGGGAAGATTTTGAACTAGGGAACCAGGATTGCTTAACATAGCAGCCGAGACAGAAGTTTTTCGACTTTCATAGATGGAGGACTATATTAGTATGACTCATAATTTTCGGTCTTTTTCAGACAAAATTCTTCAATTAGAAATTACTGAGTATCACGCGGGGCACAGAGAGTTAATGTTGTAAATTGGACCTAAGTGGTGCGTACCGGTTTTGGACATATCAGTGACTGAACTAACCAATCACGGCCGTGAGATGAAAACAGTGACAAGCAACTTGATCAGCGCCATGTCTTATCATTTGCATGAGAACATGTAAATACACAGCGCCCGGGTACTTATAATAAAGCTAATAACTCACATAATGAATCAAGCCCAAATCTTTTATTAGTTTTCCGTTGCTTCTCACAACGCTCAAACCGCGATATCCTTTTAAAGTAGGTCTCATATCTACCGACTGACTGAGCAAACGTGCCGGACGTTTATAACAACACAGTTCCTGTCATACCCGTATTAGACATCGCTCGGTCCATTGTGTTTAGGGAAATAATTGTTATTCTGGAATTATAGGAATATAATTGCACCACATGCTCGACACGCATATTTCTTGTGTGTTAAAGTACGATATATATAGGGTCTATATTTATACACACACTCACGCAGTTATTGTGATGCCTTAAACGACTAACAAGTGGGGAAGTCAAACAAGCCAGACACACTATATACATATATATAGAGTGTACCTGCCTTGGTTAAGTTGGTGTGTGCGTGTATACACACACACATTTATATGTGTACACATACACAAAATATTGTAAATTTAAGAAAAAATCTGTAGTTTGTTCACTATAAATACGGATTACTTTCTGAACAGCATTAATTAATTGGTCCTTATAATAAATAATGTTCTCTGTGATGTACTGACTTGGATGAACAGCAGTCTTCAGAGAATTTTGAGTTCAGGCAATCCTTACCTACCAAGCAATCGTTTCCACCAAAAGTGCTAAAAAAGATCTTCAAGTACACACCATAATCACATATTCTGTCCTGTCAACGTTTATCACCTCATCTGTTATATGGGCCTATATGAGTTACAGGGCCAACTGAGATGCACAGAAATGACACGCGCTACCACCAAACTGACAGGCCTAATTTGAGCTACTATACCGACATCTGCCTCGACTGACTGACGAATATCATTAAGCGACTCCCTCAAGACACATTATTTCCACATAAGTTCTTTCTTACTTTGTAAAGAACGCATATAAATGAAAAGCGGATAGAAATAATAGACGATAAACAAGCATACGTTGTATCCATGTACCCAACACCAGTGGTTTCCTATGCAGCAGGAACGACATTCACACTTCTGAATGAAATTGCGGCAGAGGGAAAGCCAGCTGGAGAAATGTCGAACTAAGACCACCACAGCTAGGCGTGTGGTAAAGGCTCAAAGAAACTCACACGCATTTAATAGCCACTGGATACGTTGTTCGAGTCCTTGTAAGTTTGTACGGACAACGGCTGGAAGGAGAGACAGCAGACAAGCAGAATAAGCGAATATTACAAATTAGTAGTAGTTGTTAAGAGGTTGGAGATGAGTAACCAATTAATTTAAACATCCATGTGCCAGTAGAGGTCTTACGGTGAGATAAGGGTCCACTTAAGACCTTCACGACACACACAACACACACAGAACATAAATATCTCTATGATGAAGGCAAACAATCAAATTAGAAGGCACAGCCAATGAACAAGGAAAACACCGAATTCTATCGCCTGTACTGGCAGATACACATCTGTTATAAGGTACCGATATACCAGACTGAGCCCGATCGTCGCTTCATTTCAGCACTGTTTCCATAAATTTTTAGTTCTTATAAATGTAATCGGGCCGATCCCAGTGGCCACACGGTCTAAGGCGTGTGTATGAGGCCCTTCGCTTGCTGCGATTGCGGGTTCGAATTCCACAGGCGGCATGGATATCTGTCTCTTGCCAATGTTGGGTGTTGTCAGGTAGAGGTCCCTGCGACGGGTCGATCACTCCTCCAGAGGAGTCCTACCGACTGTGGTGTGTCTGAATGCGATCTCGAAACCTCAATAACGAGGACGCCCTGGCCAACTAGGGCTGCCGAGCCTCGAGCCATAAAAATAATAAATTCAATGGGCGTGTGACAAAGACGTCAATTACTTAAAGCACGCATATTTTAGTCTAATTTTCGTGGTTATGAGTTATTTGCCGCCTTAATTGTTAAACACGTTACTTTTGTTCTGCATGAATGCTATTAAGGCCAGGAATTATTTTGATGGTGACAGAGAATATTAATAAACACTGCATGTTATTCTAGAATAATGCGTCGGTGCATCTGTAATTTCTGCTGTCTGGAAACTACGTACACAGCAAAAAATGTCTGAAACCATCTGACATACAAACAGGTAAACAACTAACCTGCACAGTACCCGCCGTCCCGGTATTTACGCAGTATACCGCAGGAGGTACAGGGAACTAATTCCTAATCTTACCGTTACGGTGACGTAAGTGGTCAGCTATAACCTCCGACAACTGTTTCAGCCCAGTATCCTTTGGATGCGCGGTTGGGTGGGCCCAGAACTGGTCCGAAAGCGGTGTCACAAACACAGATATGGGTTCCGTCAGCACTTTAAGCCCCATTGTTACTTTGAGGCTACGATTCACGACACTCAAGTAGCAGTCGCAGTTCAATAACTGTATACGTATGTCTCGAACAAGGAAACAAATAAAGTATGTGTACAATCCTGAATGGCTAACAACAAGCATAATATTGACATTTATCTAACGACACTACCAAATATGTAAAGTCAATGGAAAGGGGAAAGGTCACACTATACCATGCCACCAAGTCACGGAGCGGAGGCAAAGGCATAGCTCTACCAATGCACAGCCTCAGCATTAGAAGAGAGTGGGGGTCAGTGCCACGCCCCGGCTGTTTACGCCTGGGACAGAGCCCCGGTACCCATCGCATAAATAGTGGTAGACTAAACATGAGTATGGAACATATGTGGCTTGAAAATGACGCAAACCCATGCTCCAGTGCCACGCTGTTCACCACAAAACCCACATACACTGACATAAGTTTGAACCCGGCCCTCCCACTCCACGACCAAAAACAGGATATCACGAGATCTGCGCTGTTGTGGGATATGACGTGACGTCATATCGCCCGCCCCGTCGTATCCCAGAATGGCGTATATCTCGGCAACATAGCGGCGGATGCCTGAAATCAACAGGACAGCACTATCAAACAGAAGCAATAGGCAATCACTTGTTTTCGAAGAGGCCACGCCCCTGCTCTTTACGCCTGGGACCGAGCCCCGGTACCCATCGCATAAATAGTGGTAGACTAAACGTGAGTATGGAACATATGTGGCCTGAAAATGACGCAAACCCTGCTCCAGTGCCACGCTGTTCACCACAAAACCCACATATACTGACAAGAGATTGAACCCGGCCCTCCCACGCCACGACCGAAAACAGGATATCACGAGATATGCACTGTTTTGGGATAAGACGTGACGACATATCCATCCGCCCCGTCATACCCCAGAATGGCGTATATCACGGCAACACGGTGGCGGATGCCTGAAATCAACAGGACAGCAATAAGAAACAGAAGCAAGAAATAGACAAACCTTTCGTTTTCAATGAAAGCTGGTTTTGTACAATGTAAAGACTATATCGTCATACACAGTTTAGATCCCAGTAGTCTATCACAATATAAGGAAACATGTGAAAATAACAGCATACAAAGTTGTGACTGACAGTGTTTTTAATTTTCCTAATAGGCACTTCACTAGCAACAGAATATAATTATACTTATGACACAACTTAACCAAATGCAGACTTCACTTTGTTGACCACTGCTTTGGTAACATCTGCAAATATTGGTGGTGCTTCTCCTTCCAATGCATAGTGAAATCCAGCATAAGGTTTCTTGCCAGTGGCTAATATGAGAGATGTCTGTGGGGCACTGGAACAATGACTTGTACTAAAGCCTCCATATAAAGATGCTGTTACCAGATGATCAAATGTGTTACCGGTAGCTGGACCAAGAACTTCTGAGTGTGCCACTCTATCCTGTTCAGTAAATCCCAATTCCCTGTATGTCAGTAGAGGTGCCTTTAATATCCCACCACAGTTTGCCTGCATTGATATGTAAATCCAGAACACATAAAAACCTTATTACACTGAGGCCAGAGAATGAAATCCCACAGAAAAACCTGCTCCACATCTCCCTTGTGCTGTTGTGCTCCCCTTCTATCATACTTCTGTTCTTCACATTACTCATCCCATTGTTTTTTAATATATAAAAAAACCAATAAATACAACCAGTGACCACAACAATCACCTACATGTTTCAGCTTTATAAACAAGTCATCACACGCTTACACCAAACAAGGATGTACTATACAACACAGATACAGAAACGTCCAAGACTGAGTTCTCATATTGTTACAATTCATGTTCATTAACATCACACTACCTTAAAAACTTCCTGATATGACATTCATACCAAATATGATGGCTTCAACTGTAGATGTGCATCATATAAAGCTAAAAATGTTAAAATCAAGGGGGAAGGAGGGATAAGAAAATATATTTACAAAGAAACCAGAAGCAGTAATCAATTAGATCATAAGCATACAGTGACACCTAATAAGATAGAGTAAAACTCACTTAAGAAATCCCTGGTTAAGAAAACTTCCCACCTAATAAGTCAGGATAAAAAAGCACCAACATTCTCCCATTTGATTAACATTACATGTGGCCCCTTTTAATACATCCCTGCACAAGAAAATTTTCTGCCTATGAAGTAAAAAATTTGATGATGAAACAATTTTTTTACCCATTTAATACACTTTCTGTTTCAAAATCTTAAAGAATTTCCCCAAGTTACCCTTCGTTCTGTTTCCAAAACACGGCATTCAAATGGAACAGTCAGTTCATAGAGGTTAATCTCCAAGGTCATTGCCCCCACGTTTCACACAGTGGAATGGCGCAACTTCATGGCCGATGCGGGGGTGTCGTATTTCTTCCGCAATGCACAGACTGTAGTCAGTCCCCACTACTTGGTCTCTCACGACAACTGAAAAATTGTATCAGGCGGCCCAAAGCTGATCCTAGCTGTTCCGTGACCTGTATAAGCCTGCATTTGGTAACAGCTGGCATGTAGCGGCTCACTTGCCGCTTCAGCTGCCCCGGACTTGGAGGAAATGAAGGCAGCCAATAACATCTGAAGAAGTTTAGGCATGCGTTATTCGAAGTGATATGATGTTCCATGTTGTTGGGGGGAGAGGGGTTTGACGCGAGATAAGTGAGTGGTCGATTGCGACAACTTTTTTAAACATAATTTATCAGCAGCAATAAAAAATGTGTCGTGGTGTAGCATGATCGTGAAACATTTGTGGTGACTGTGTGCAGATAAGTTACATAAGCAATTCCACAAAACAAATTCAAGACACTGCAGAGCTAGTGAAAGTAACTGGAACTACTGACCACCCCTTATGGTCTGCCTAAAGGCGAACCTATGGAAACTGAAGATGTATACTGCTACTGTCTTTGAAAAAAGAGCAAGACAAACCACACTTGACAAATATTTCAAGCAAAAGTAAACACCTGGAAGGAAATGTGAACTTGTGAATGAAAAGTCAGTAACAGTACAGGTAAAGGTATAAATAAAACTGTGAATGAAAGGTTACAGACAAAATGGTTAAATGGTCACATACAAGTGAGAATGTGTTAAGATAGCTGCAAATTACACATATTCAGCATAAATATGTAATAAGTTCACAAAAAATTTAAAAAATGGAACTTTTTGGTCCTACCCTTTTAAGAAATTTCCCGCTTAAGAAGTCAGATTTTCTTGGAATTTTCAAAAACGTCTTAACGGAGTTTTACTGCATTTGAAGCAACTGTAAAAAGGAAAGTATAGCAAAATCACTATCTCATGGCGCTCAGATGCATGAGCAGCCTAGTGTACAAGAGTAATCATGGGCATAGGGCAGGCAGATGAGAGGCAGAGAATATGTGTGCAGTGCATCACCTATCTTTCTAAAACCATACATGTGTGTTCTTACATCCCTATATCATTTCTTCAGTTGCAGTCCAATGATAATGGAAGTATTCCACAACCATCTGCATGGTTTCCTATTTTATACATGGCCACAGTATAGTATCAGTCTTCTAAGAAGGAAAATGTGTTTTTCTGGCTAATAGCTGGCAACATGGAATGATCTCCACTCTGTAACAGCTTGTAACCTACTAACCCAACACCCCCCATGGTACTGGGCCTGAGACAGAAGATCCTAGCACTGATGGGCCTCCAGGCCTACCAGTGTGACATCACACTGCAAGCGGTCCCCGTGGACAGAGAGGTAATTGAACTACCTGTAACAGCACAAAAAATGTTTACTAAGTTGGCTTACAATACCGCACCAACTTTAACTGATACACAGGCTGTTATAAATCACAAATTTGGTGAAATATAGAAGTCAGGGAACACAGTTTTTAAAGTATGTGCAATTCATGTTTAATGTGTAACATAAAGGGTTGCACACTCAACAATAATCACCTGCAATAATAATTGTATGTCATTATATGGACCATCTATTTTTACATCAAAGATATTTTGGTCACCCAGCCTCTCTCTGTGCTTGTAACAACCTCACAATAAAAAGCAACCATTTTCCCACAGTGAAACTTTGTGATAGAGATGCCATGTTATGTCTGAGGAGAGACTAAAGTTTTAAATATTATTTAAGTGCTTTTAGGATTCAAATGGCTAATACTGAATTGCCATGGTTCCAACTTAATTAGCTCAACATTAGATCACCTCAGTTTAAGGTGCCCTGGTTGTGCCCAAATACATTTACCTCAGAAATATTACATTTGGACTCTACTGCATCATCTTTTTGAAGAACTGAGATAAATGATTCCGTCAAGATACCATGTCGTAAGGAAGGCATCAGCAATGTACCTAATGAATGTAAGTCATAGATGTGGCATCTAACAGCAGGTAAATTGACTATTCCTGTGTTCATAGACATCACATTGTGTAGCTTGGTAAGGAGGTACCAACATTTCAGAGGAGCCTGCTGCCTCTAGCATAAATGCAGAACTCAGTCTTCTACTCTGAAGATGGATGCTGGAAGTACCTCTAAAACCGTGATGTGTACATCTCACACTACATGAAGTAACAGACCTCTAATACGTTACTCAGTACCCACTTGTGGAAAGTCCATGTCTGTGCAGAGCCTGTAATAGTCTCAAGTGTTGATTTCTCATCCTTAAGGATCTGCGTGGCAAGACGCTGAAGCACCAGGGCAATGTTATAAAGCAACACTGTATCCTGCAGTGCAACTCATCAAGCCTGAGAACAAAATATTTGTCATCAGCCACTGAAAGTCTTAGGTCTTAGTCACTCCATACGTTGTTTCAATTGTGAACAGACTGGAAATGCTCCAGGTGACGTTACAGGATGTTCCTTAGTCAGCTGGTGGACCTCTACCAGTCAACAGTTTCCTGCTTTTAATGAGCTTGAAAAGATACACAAAAGCTCCCTACCCAAACTATTCTAAGCCAATTCAATCTCAGTTACAGCACTTTGACCTGAAGACAGAGGCAGCAAGATCTTCCACAATGTTGGTACACATGTGTCACACTACATGGAGTCATTATCTAACTAACTGCAAGATTCAGGGCCTACTGCGCTGTTGACATTTGTTAGCTGGTCAGTAAATTTCTTCATTCTACAAAACTCAAACACTCAGTCAAGTGGCAACAACAACCTGCTTTCATGTCTTATGTGAAAGTTCTTTCCATAACTTCATTATTTTGATCATTCGTCCACAGCAATCCTCCTCCAGCCAGCTTAACCCTGCTCACGTTGTCATAACACATCACACGTGCTTACTGATTCAAATTCAAACAGTCTGATTCTGGGCTTGTTTCAGGCAACTGCAATCCGTGTGGCTCACAAGAGCTTGCTGTATTTAACGTTTTGTATGTAAATGCTTACATTGCCCTGTCTGCATGTTATTTCAGCACTACCCAGAAGTTGGGACACCAAATTGGATTTTGCATTGGGCCCACAAGTGCCATAAATTGAACCTCATCGCCAAATTCCACAAGGACTACTTGCACAATAACTCACTAACCTTCAAAAGGGTCATTTTGGCTTCCTTCAGCTTTCCTGCCTTGAAGTACGCTCGTGTCAAATACTGAAGCACCTCCATATGGCGGTGCCTGAAGAACTTCTGCAGGCAGTTCTCGTACTGCAACATAATACTTCAGAAATACTGCATAGCACTTTATTTAAAACAGAACCAACTGAATAGGTTATAAGAAACTGTAATCATAGATCACAATGGTATGAGAAAAAGCTGTGAATTGTAATGAACTACTGCACTCCTGAAATGAACATCCAACTCTGACTTGGATCCCCAAAGCAGGATCTTGATTTTAGATTTCAAACTTAAAATTTGTATGCACCTCTCATACCCCTCCATGTATGCTACATATAATGCCGGTCTCAAAGTTCTTGACTTAATCACTGGAGAAAGCTACATATCATGGCTTTCCTGACCACAGGATTTTCAACATTGTCCTGTTGTCCTTCCTCTTATGTCCAAAAATTCCTCTCTGCACCCTGTTCTCAAAGCACCCTCAGTCTGTTTTCCTCCCGTAATAGGACAGACCAAGTTTCACAACCATAATCGATGCTACAGCAGGCCAAATACAACTACAAGAATATTACACATGAAATTAATAAATAGTCTTGGTACAATAATATTGATGATTATCACAGTTCTCCTTCTGAACTGACAACACTAGGCACATCATACCGACACACCACAAAACATACAAGAAAAATGGACTGAAAGACAGTAAAGAATTAATGAATAACAGACCTTCAAATATGTATTTCAGTATCACTCCTTTTGTCATAGGCAAGCACCAGAATATCACTCAATAATAATCATAACCCAAAGCTAATGATGGCCAAGATAATAAAAACTGATATGAAAATTTAACCCTGCATATTGAGGGGGCATTCTACAACACCTCTTTTAATGCAATAACTACGGCTGCAAGAGAGCGTGGACATGAGGAAACCTGTTGCAGGTGGATCAGGTCCATGCTTGGAAGGAGACTCATATACACTTCCCCCATGGGCAGCAGTTTGACTGCTAAAGTTGTAGGATGATGTCCACAGGGTAGAGTTTTGTCTCCCCTTTTGTGGAACCTAGTTGTTGATAGGCTTTTGGTTGCTACCAATGACCTAGGCTTTAGTACATTTGGCTATGCTGACAACATTGTTATCATAGTCCAAGGCAAATTTGCACACACAGTCAGGGAGCTTATGCAAGATGCCCTGAATGTGATGGTTAAATGGGCTGTAAAAGAGGGTCTAAACATCAGCCCTCACAAAACAGCCACAGTTCCATTTACCAATAGAAGAAAAATACAGGACTTAAGGACCTCCCACACTTCATGGTAAGCAACTTAAAATGCTGGGAGAGGTTAAGTATTTGGGAGTGATTTTATACTCCAAACTTAACTGGAACCAACACTTGCAGAAAATAATCAGAAAAGCACAAACCACCTTTGCAGTGGTTATAAGCATGTATGGTAAAAAATGGGGTCTAAGACCTAATATGGTACACTGGCTCTGTACTTGGGTAATTAGACCTTCCATACTCCATGCTGCCTTGGTTTGGTGGCCCAAGGTCAAGCAAAAAACCTCTAAAATTCAATTTAGGCACGATTCAAAGAATCGCCTATCTAGCTATTATGGGGGCTATGAAATCGACCCCTACTGCAGCAATGCAGGTGCTTTTGAATCTGACTCTGCTAGATCTGTTGATCATGGTGGAGGCAAGGATGGCATGCAACAGGCTGCATATACTAAAGCAACCAACTGTTCCAAAAACAGTATCAGGGTTGCTAACCATCTGGAAAAATGTGGGTGACCCTTTATTGGACATGCGGTCTGACTACACCATTCCAGTTTATCGTCATTCCAAAATCTTCAGTGTCACTATAGACCGGGATTATTGGAGAAACAAACACCCAGTGTTCCCTGAGGATGCTCTGATCTGGTTCACTGACAGCTCCAGGGCTGTCAAGGACAGGGTCTGGTATTTTTGGTATAAGACCAAATAGAAGCTTTAGCTTCCCTTTGGGTAAATTTGCCACGATTTTTCAAACCGAAATATATGCCACTCTTCAATGTGCATGTGAAAATATAAGAAGGGCTTATAAACATAAGCGGATTCTTATTTTTTCTGACAGCCAGGCTGCACTTAAGGTGCGTAGCAGCCCGAAAGTGACTTCAGGACTGATTGCAGAATGCCTGGATACTCTGTCTGCACTGGCTAGCCTGAATGAGGTAACCCTCGTTTGGGTGCCAGGGCACTGTGGCATTCCTGGCAATGAGGAGGCTGATAAGCTTGCCAGATAAGCATCAGCTATGCCGTTACTTGGTCCAGAGCCGGCCCTTGGAATACCTATGTGTTCAGCAAGAGAAGCAATTAAGAACTGGATTCAGTATCAACATTATATTGCCTGGAAAGATTTACCAGTCCATAGACCTGCAGATTTTGCAGAATGGAGACTGAAACAGTGCAGCATATTATTTGCTGCTGTGAGGTGTTGGCTTGTCAGCGCTATAATGTCTTTGGGAAACTGTTTGCTGAACCAGAAGATATAAACACAGCTTCAGTGAGGGACCTTTGTGTCTTTATACGAGGCACAGGATTACTGAACCTGTGCTGAATGGAGTGTTTAGGGCTGCACAATAAACCTAAGGCTGAGGTGCAAGCGGGGCATCTGCTGACGGGCCCTAGAGAAGAAGAAGAAGAATTTAACACTACTTCTCACAGATTTCATGAAAATTACAACACATAAGAGTATGTTACTTCCAGATGTGACACGATTACAATCTTCAAACAACAAATATTAGTCTATCAGACAGAACTGTCATAATAATATAACTTACAGAATGCAACATTAAGCACGCGGGAACTTCACGCCACAGAATACATGTCTGCTGTGCAGTGTTCAGCAGTGAGCACATATCAGTACATGGGTCCCTCAGATCTTGAGTACACTCATTATCAACCCCAGTACACAATCTAGGAACGAATTTTAGATGTCAAAACCATAGAAAATTATTACAGCATTTAGAATATCAAACAAGGATAGCTCACACTTTCCAAAAATCACAGAACGTACTTAACCACAACTGCAGCCAACGAGCTCGGCCAAAGAGTACACAACCATGTATCCACAAGCAATAATATTATTTTATGCACAAATTAATCGATGGTATAGCATGGATTAGAGCAGGGGTCTTCAACCTTTACTTGCTCAAGGGCCACATTCTAATTGCACAAAGATTCGCAGGTCGCATTCACATTTTACAAAGTAAAGTCTGCATATTATTACAGGACATGCCCACTAATATTTTCCCACATAAACATACATAGGATAGTTCTGTAATGAATTAGAGTGTAACCACGAGGGATAAATTTTTCCCTAAAGTTATTAATGGAATGTTAATGTTGCATTATGAAATTTCGTTTCGATAGAAGTTAGGGAGTGGTTACACGTGCAAACATCAGGAACGCTGTATCATGTTATATCCGGCTAGCAACGGCAGGTACTTGTTGAGTTTGCGTTACGCTGTTTCTACGCGAGTTGAAAAGCGCTGATTGAATAAGTTTGTAAGCGCGTGTGGAGTGTTCGCACCGACGCGCAGTACCTTTTGGTTGCCAACTTTCATTTAGGCAGGTTATAAAATTTGTGCTCCGGAAAGATTGACCAAGGTGAGCCTCATAGTGCTCATCTTCCTGCATACCAGGTGAGTGGTGTGTGTTGCATCCACAGTGTTAAATGAGTATGAGGATGTTTTGTTAATGTTTTTTCCAAATTCCGAATATTAGTGAAACCGAATGAAGAGTAGACAGAATGATCCAGCCTAAGTGTTGTTAGGGAACGTCCTGGATAGGTAGGAAGTAGAGAATCTGCTTATGTGTTTGTGTTTTCTTTATGTGTTATATGTAGAAGTTCAATTGAGAATATATTGCTTTTATTTTGCGTAGAAGATGTAACCAGTAATCGCTTTGTGTTCCTCTGAGACGTAAGTCTGCGAACTGTGAAGCTATTTAGTGACGTAAGCACCTTCACCAGTAGATTGACCAGTTATAGAAAGTTATTAACTTTGTTTGGCAACTTTGAGAGATTTGGTAATCTGTAGGGTAAAGATTTTGTGATTACTGTTTTAGTAATATACCGTGAGTCATTTAGATGGAGATACAGGTACACTGTTAAGGCGGAAACCGAAAAAGGTATTGTATAAATTTTGATCAGCATTCCCACAGGTGGTAACCTTGAAGTGTTATCATTAAATACGGAGCATTGAGTAAGTCATGATGGGGGAATCAGTGGGATAGCAGTTGTCATTCATTTTTCATTCATTTATTTATTCATCTCATTTCATCCACAGAGGTTACAATCACCACGGATATGGATTTAGTCAATATACATAATAAATAGTTTCGTTACAATATGTAACTTTGTCAAATAGAATCATATCTATAAAATAATGTAAGTAAAACACAAGATAGTATTCAAGTCAACTTATAATTAAAATACTCATCTAATGTATAAAAAGTATTCGAATAAAGAAAGTTTTTAAGAAGTAATTTAAATTTATCTGGTATGACATGTGATCTGGTATGATATGACATTGAACGCAGTCAAGATGGCGGATGAGATACTTGGAGAGAAGTGCCGTGTTGCAAACTTCTCGAATAATGTTAAGGCGGCAGAACAGACTTTTGGTTTAATTTAATTTGAATTTTTTAAAGTACATGTTGGAAGGCAGTGTTGCGTAACATTGCAGCACGGCCCTTCTTGCAAGCATCACATGATGCTAGCCACACCCTAAGCGCGTGATGCGGAAACGCAGCGTGGCCTGGGGACACACATTGAGGTACACACTACTGGTGGTCAGATGTGTTGCGGCACAAGGCCAGCAACACAAAGGGTGGTGTACTAACCACGTTAACTAAGCGTACTAAAACACAACACTCATCATAATTGTGTTTTTACAATAACATGAGCCATAAGGGCAATAGTGTTTTCTCTGAACTAATAAAACGTGTATATACTTGTTAGAACAGTGACTGTAAGTGTAAGTAGAAGAGGAGCAATATTGTGATCAGTGTAAACTTAAAGGATTAACATTGTTATTAAAATTAAAAATTTATTACCAAACCTGCGGCAATTTATTTAGTCGTTCATGCGTGTAAGAGCAACAAGTGTTTTTGTGTGAGTGACGGCATGTTGGCCAAAGCCTCTTAGTTAACCTACGCAGGTTGGACGCCATCAAATAACTTTGGTCCAAGTGAAATACAGAACTGTGTAAAGTGTATGGAGCTTGAAATACGACTCCAAGTACTTGATGAATTAAGCTCTGTTCAACTAATTGTCCAGATGTTAAGAAAGGAGCATATTCACGAGGATTCCGATGTAGCGTCGATCCAGCAGGTGGAAACTGAATTGGAAGTGAATGATACCTGGAAAGAGAAGGCAATAAGTGGCCCTAAACGAAGAATTGAAGGTAAACTGAATCTAATAAATTCTAAGGATCAAATAGTGACGGCAAATCGTTTTGCAGCTCTAGAAACAGAGAGCGATACACCTGGAAATGAAAATAGAATGAAGGTGGTTTGTGTAAATAAATCAAGAGTTAGAAATAACAGACAAAAAGGAAATAAGATGTACAGTGACCAGGATTGTTTAATCATTAAAGAACCACAAGAAGAATTAAATAGAAAAACTAAAGGGCGACATAACCGTCAAAACTCAAATGTCACTCGTCAGCAATCAAATTTAAAGGAAGGAAAAGAGACCTGCACTATACCAAGCATAATTAATGGGCGAATATCAAAAGAGAATGCAAGTGAGACCATAAATCAAACGACATCATTGCAGAAAAACGTGAAGCTGAATAATTAAAAAAAGATGGTAACAGTGGCTCATAGAAGACATAAAATTCTTATAATCGGGGATAGCCATGTTAGAGGTTTATCAGGCAAGGTTAGTAACGGTCTTGAAGCTTTTAGTGTGACTGACATCACTAAACCAAACGCTGACATTGAAGCAATTATGTCTTTGTTACATCTTCGTACTGATAATCTAACAAAAAAAGACTTGATTATATTCTATGGTAGAACCAAAGATATCAGCAGAAATGAATCAAGAAAAGGACTTCGCTCCTTAAAAGATTTTGCACAACGGACTATCAATACAAACGTCATCTTACTTGGAGCCCCCCACAGATATGACCTGCCTTCCTTTTCATGCGTAAACACCGAGGTAAAACTATTCAACAATAAGCTACAGAGCCTTATGTCTACTTTTAATCATGTAAGGGTTTTTAATATACTTACAGAAAGAATAAATCATACAAACCATGGATTACATTTAAACAAGAAAGGAAAAAATTGGATAGTGAGTAACCTAGTGAAGGAAATTAGTAAGCTGTATTTATCACACAATATCCTCACCTATAGTGTTGCCGTGGAAGGATGTAAATGAAAATATACTCCGTCTCAACTTAATAAAGTCTGTGAGATTGCAATTCCAGTTGTTACAGCAAATAATAATATGGAATGCCTGAGTCTTAATAGAAATCCTGATTGTCAGAAAACTGTAGACAGTGCTGAAAGTGTTGATTTTGATAGAAAGGGTGCTTTTGCGAATGAAGTTCCACTGGTCACAGCAAATAATAATATGGAATGCCTGAATCTAAGTGGCTTTATGGAGTGTCAAAAACTTGGAGACAGCACTGTAAGTGTTGATTTTCCATCAAAGATAAATGTGGGATGTGTAGGAAAAACACCAAACGTAGATGATGACTCACAAGAAGTTGAATATGTGGGAAAACCTTCAAGACTAAATGATAATTCGCAGGAGGATGTAATAGCACGCAAGTCAACAAGACTAAAGAAAATTCCATCTATCAGGAATCAAGAGTTTTTATGGTAAATGGAAACCATAAACTCGTCGGTCAGAGTGGGAAAAGTGTTGGTGGTGTAAGTGAGAACGGTGACAACTCAGGAAAATCACCTTCACTAAGAAGTGTAAATGGTTGTAGTGAAAATAGTTTACTTGCTAGCAACATCAACACCAACTCTAAAAATAAATTATTTCATCAAATAAGTGGGTCACAGTACCCTTAACTGTTTATCATCAAAATGTAAGAGGTTTGAGAGGGAAAGCAAATGAACTGTTAAGTCAATTATATCCGACTTTCCCACATGTACTGTGTCTCTCTGAACATCACATGAACCACTCTGAATTACAGCATACTTTTTTAGATAATTATAATCTAGGGGTTAGCTATTGCAGAACATCATATGAAAAGGGAGGTGTTTGCATATTTGTGCAAGATAGTCTAAGGTATATAAGCATTGACCTTGCGAAGTATTGTAAGGATAAGGACTTTGAGGTCTGTGCCAGCAAGATATACTTGAATACTAAAAAGGTATGCATAATCGCTATATATAGAGCCCCATCTGGCAATTTTGACATATTTATTACTAAATTAGACAAAATCCTCAAGAAATTGTTTACTTTTCTACCCTTGACTTCATTATTTGTGGTGACATAAATATAAATTACTTAGTTGACAGTGTTCGAAAAAGCCAATTAGAAGCTTTGCTCAAAACCTACAATTTAACAAGTGTGGTAAACTTTCCAACTCGCACTCAACAAAATTCTGCCACAGCTATTGATAATATCTTTATTGACATTACTAAGACTGGAAATTATTCCATATGTCCAATAACCAATGGGATGTCAGACCATGATGCTCAGTTTATAACATTTCATTCTATTAGTTTGAGACCACAAATAAACATTTGTTGATTAGAAAGATTAACGAACATACAGTAAATGACTTCCTCCTTAAGTTAAGCTATGAAACTTGGGATACTGTATTCTGTACAGATGATGTCAATGCAATGTTTAATTCCTTCTTAGACTCCTACTTGAAACTCTTTTACTCCAGCTTTCCACTAAAGAGAGTCCACATTGCAAAAAAAAAAAAAAAATAACTGGATCACCCTAGGAATTCTAACTTCCTGCAAACATAAAAAAGAACTTTTCTTAGCATGCAGGAATAGTAATAACCCAGTTTTTATAAACTATTATAAAAAATACTGTAAAATTCTATCTGTTGTTATTAAGGAAGCAAAAAAACTTACATTATGCAGATAAAGTTAAAAAATCCTTGAACAAGAATAAGGCTATTTGGGATATAGTTAAATTAGAAACCAATAAAACTGGAAATACTGATAAAATCAACACCTTAAATATTGAAGGGACTTCAATTAATAACCCCCAAGACATAGTAAATATATTTAATAAATACTTTGTATCTGTAGCCAAAAGTATCAACTCAACACATAATGAACACAGTTTTATAGCCTAAATAATACCACTCTTCTTGATCTCTTACTGCAGTCTCTTCAGACTCCTTTCCCAAATATTAATCTAAAACTTTCATCGACCAAAGAAAGTGAAAATGTAATAAAATCCTTTAAACCCAAGAACTCCTCTGGGTACGATGGAATATCTACTAAACTACTAAAAATAGGCTCTTCTTTTATTGTCTCACCCTTAACCTATATATGCAATAAATCTATATCATTGGGAATTTTTCCAGATCGTTTGAAATATGCAGTAGTGAAACCTTTGTTTAAGAAAGGCGACAGGTCTAACATCTCTAATTACAGACCCATTTCTATGTTAAGTTCCTTTTCAAAAGTAATTGAAAAAGTTACGTATAATCAACTCCAGGAACATTTGAATAAATACAGTATTCTAGCGGAAGAACAGTTTGGATTTAGAACAGATTCTTCAACAAACAAAGCTATATACAAGTTAATTAATGAAATCCTGCAAGCCTTAAATAATTAATAGTAGGTGGCATTTTTTTTTATCTTGAAAAGGCTTTTGACTGAATCATGATATTTTGATGTCTAAATTACAATTTTATGGTGTTAATGGCAAAGCTAAATCATGGTTTGAATCATATTTTAATAACAGATATCAGAGAGTTCAGCTGTCGGATGAAGAATTAAATCAATCAAATCTGTCTACATGGGAAAAAATAACTGATGGTGTTCCGCAGGGTTCGGTTCTGGGTCCATTGCTATTCCTTGTTTATATTAATGATCTGCCTAAAATTTTAAATGACTTTATTATACCTATATTGTTTGCTGATGACACAAGTATATTGGTTAAAAGTTCAGATTTAAAAGATTTTCAAGCTAATATGGTTAACACTTTCAACTGTGTAAATAAATGGTTCAAAATAAATCTACTCACAATAAATGTTAATAAAACCCATTATATTCAATTTAAAACTAAAAATAAACCCACAACAGACATAAACATCACTTGTAATGAGCAGCCAATAACAACTTTATCTAATATAAAATTTCTTGGCATTTATATAAATGATTCAATTAACTGGAGTAGTCATATCGAATATATTGTCCCAAAACTGAGTTCCGCATGTTATATAATGAGAAGTATTAAATCATATATGTCCCTTAACTCTTTGAAAATGATCTACTACTCTTATTTTAATACGATTATAAGCTACGGTTTACAGCTTTGGGGGAACTCACCCCATAGCTTAAAAATATTCAGAATTCAAAAAAAGATAATTAGAATCATGATAGGTTGTAAAAGTAGGGTCTCATGCAGGAATTTGTTTAGAAGGTTGAAAATTTTACCTCTTGCATCACAGTATATTCTTTCACTTATGCTTTTTGTGGTCAATAATAAAAGTCTCTTTATTTTAAACTCAGAAAACCATACTAAAGGTAACAATCAAACAATTCTTATCAGCCAACATCAAATCTTATTGTATATCAAAAAGGAGTGTATTATATGGGCATCAAGGTCTTCAATAATTTTCCTCTACATATTAAAGATATATCTAATAATCCTAGGAAATTTGAAATCTGTTTAAAATGATTCTTACACACACATTATTTTCACACCATAGATGAATATTTTCAATATAAACCTATCGTAAGTCAATAACGTACCAATAACGGTATTAACAGGACCACTAGTATTTTAATGTACAGTTTTTAATAATTTATGTTCATTGTCACCAAGTCTTAAAATAAAAATTAAGTAAATATACATAATACAAATGTTTATATTCCTGACATATCAGTGTTATTTCTCAGGTAAATGTTGATTTGTTGTAGTCTACGTTTCGACTAGTTTTTAGTTTACTATGATATTATTGTTATACATTAGCTTATTTTATTAGTATCAACTTATGTATTTGACTTGGAATTGATTGTTCGATTCAACATATTCATTTCATTTGATTTCATTCATTTTATCATTTATCTGTATATTATAATTACTTTTGATATGTTCTATATCCTACTTATTGTTCTTATTGTGGATCCATGGAACATTAAATAAATTGAAAATTGAATTGAAAATTCCTTAATAGAAGATGGTAAATTATTAAAGATTTTAGTACCCATATTGATAAAACTTTTTTGATACAGAGATAAGGATACCATAGGTTGGTGTAGATTAGTCCCCTGCCTAGTGTTCCTTTTATGAATATCATAGTTGCAGATGTAGTCATCCCAGTTATCAAGAATAAAGATTAGCAATGAAAAAATATATTGTGATATTAAAGTGAGAATTTTGAGATGGTTAAATGATTTATGACATGAATCTCTGTTTCTGACACCTTGTATTATTATTATAACTTTTTTTTGCAATGTAAAATCTTGTTTGCATAGCTGGAATTTCCCCAAAAAATAATTCCATAACTCATTATTGAGTGACAGTAAGCAAAATAGGACATTAAAAGTATATCCTGAGATAAGGTTTGTTTGAAGATTCTAATTGTATAGCTAGATGTACTCAATTTAGAATATAAAATATCAGTGTGAGCCTTCCAGTTAAGTTGATTATCAAGTGTTAAGCCCAAAAATTTAATGTTATATCTTGAGGTAACATTCATGTTTCCAGAATTAAATAAATAATTTATATCATAAGAGTTTTTAGTTTTGAAGTGCATAAAGTAAGTTTTATCCATGTTAAATGACAATAAATTTGCAGAAAACCAAGTATTTAATTGATGTAATGCTAACATGCTCTTATTATAGAAATCCTTATTATGAGTACTTTTAAGAATTACACTAGTATCGTCAACAAAAAGTATAGGCATAGAAATAGTATTCACGATATTAGGAAGATCATTAATATTATTAAAAATAGCAAAGGTCCAAGAACAGATCCCTGCGGAACACCATGTCTAACTCTTTCCCATTCCGAATATATAGCATCATGCCCCGAATTGCTGCAAATTTTCACTCTTGGATATCTGCCAGCTAAATAAGATTTGATTAATTTTAAAAAGTTGCCCTTAATTCCATGAAATTCCAGCTTATCCAGTAAGATTTTATGGTTAACACAGTCAAATGCTTTGTGCAGGTCACAAAAAATTCCACCTACTATATTTTTATTATTTAAGGCATTGATTATTTCTTTAAGTAAATGAAACGAAGCTGTCTGTGTTGACGAGTTATTCGTAAATCCATATTGTTCTTTCGCTAATATGAGTTACCAAATGTTTATATAGTCTTGTATATATTATTTTTTCAAAAATCTTAGAAAAGGAGATTAGCAAGGATATAGGTCTGTAATTGGAAATATTACTTCTGTCACCGGTCTTAAATACAGGCTTCACAACAGAATATTTCATCCGGTGGGAAAAGTTCCAGTAGATAATGCAAGATTACAAATGTAAGTAAGTGGTGAGCTAATGATATTCAAACTATATTTCAATACTTTAGTAGAAACTTCATCATAACCGTATGTATTATAGGATTTAAGATTTTTGATAATTTTCTCTATTTCATTTCTAGTTACATGATTTACTAGTATTCTTGGAAATGAAGTATTATAAGCATGAGATAAATAATTCATAGAAGCTGATGTAGGTTTATTATTATTTATGGTATTAATTTTATCAGCAACAGTTGAAAAATAATAATTAAACAATTGAGAGATTTTATATTGATCACTTATTACCTTATTATTAACCTTTATGGTATTACTATCATTATGGGCATTGTTTGAACCTGTTAATTGATTGACCACTTTCCAGATAGTTTTAGTTTTGTTCGATGACTGGACAATTTTTGTATTAAAATATAATCTTTTTGCTTTGATTTTAAGCTTTAACTTACTACTTATGTTCTTATATGAATCTTTTAATGTTGCATTGTTGTAAGTTCTAGATAATAAATAGTAATCATTTTTCATTTGACTTAGGGCTATAATTGTTGGAGTTATCCAACCTTTAGTATTCATATTGTTAGTAACTCTACTCAGGGAAATTATTATGAAAAATTCTTAAAAAGATATTAAGAAATATATTAAATATTTTATCGGTATCATCACCATTAAAAATTTCATCCCATGTTTGAAAACTAAGTTAAAAAACAAATGAAGCTATGCGGTTACTGCTAATTATGATTGTGAGGTGAAATTGTTTGTTCACACATGCAGTTTTAATGTCATAGATCAGTAGTAATTGTGCGTCATGATCAGAGATTCCATTGATAATTGGTATAGTTTCGAACTTGTTGAATTAATTATAATCTATGAATATATTATCAATAATTGAACAAGCTTGGTTACAAATTCTAGTTGGAAATTTCACTGTATCAGAAAGGTTATATGAAAGTAATAAGGAGTGTAGTTGTTGTTTGTTACTATTATCTGTCATATAATTTATATTGAAGTCCCCACAAATAATAAGATGTATTTTAGGATTGAACAAATATTTTAAAATATCATCTAGTTTCATTAAAAATTGTAAAAAATTTCCTCCTGGTGATGTATATATACTCAATATATATATATATATATATTAGAATTTTTTAGACGTAGATTGATTGCACACACTTCTATGTCGAATTCCAAGCAAAAATTACTAGTATTAATTTCATCAAAATCCAAACCTTTAAGAACATGATCCTCCTTTCTTATGCTTCATTCTACAGTAACCAGTTCCAAGAGTATAATTCTCTAAATTAATATTATATAATTGGTATTGTTCAAGGTGATGTTCAGAGATGCAGACAATTTCAGGAAGGTCTTGATTTAAGGAAATAAGAAGTTCACTGATTATATTTTGTAGACCACAAATATTTTGGTGAAAAATCTTCAGAAATTTATGGGGTTTGTGTTCATTATTGTCAGGATCATCATATTTATTCCTGTTGTTAAGGTTTGTATTTGCTTTCACCATAAAAAATCCTTAAGACTCTTTGGTACTTTTTTTTCTAGAAGATGCTCTAGTTGACATAGAAAATTGAGTAACATTTCTGACCATATTCTTACTAGCACTTTCAGCATTACTTAAATCTTGGAGTTGATTAACTATTGAGTTATCATATTCTCCATTAATCACATCTCCCTCCTCATGATTCTGTTCCTCTCATGTTGACCAGTTGAATCCATTTCATGAGTTGATGGTTGAAAGTTTACAATACACTTGGAGGTATCTAAATTATTAACACCAGATGAGCTAATGTACCAATTAACAGATATAGGAACCTTTAATATGTGTTTCTGAACTGATGCAATAGTATTAGCTATTTAGATATATCTATTTTGCCAAATTTGTTAAGGTGAAATTCCTGGTTATTATTACAAATTTCTGTTGTCACTAAATTCAATAAGTTTAGTGTGATTATATGCTTTTATGATTTTGGGTAGTTTTTTGTTGTAAGATTTTATTTCGCTATTCACATGTGAATATTGCGCTCTATTATGCCGATATGGCACATTTGTAAGTAAGATATTGGTATGGTTATTAGAACATACAAAATCATTAATGGAATTTAAAGTAGAGGATATGTTTGTTTTACCTATATTATTTGTGCCACCACACAGTATAACAGTATCCTCAAAAGTTAACTTCTTTACGTTAACTTCTTTACATCTTCTTTTGCTGAATCTATTAGATTGCCAACAAGGGCTCCTGGTTTCACAACACTATATATCTTATATTTATTTGGTAGGTAGGATTTAACCTTTTCTGAACAATCCCTAAAATGGCTATCACCAATCATAACAATTTTGTTTACATTATTTTGTTCATTGGATTGGTTACTATTTGAGGTTATGATATCAGACAACTTACAGCTATTCTTTGATGAACTGTGAAATAACCTGTTCCTGTAGATTGTTCTATGAGTTATATCATCATTCATTATAGTAGGGATATACTGAGGAAGATTCCATTCGTGAATTGAGCAATCCAAGGAATAATTTTCCTTATTTCGTGAGAGAAGTAGGTGCTGCCTGTGGTTTAAAGATGTAGTTCTATGAATATGCCTTGAAGTTTTTTCCAGTCTATCATTATCCTTATGGTATTTGGAAGGGTCTTCATTTCCAGATTCTTGAATGTTGCTTAACGGTATATATTTGTTACTCACTGGAACTGGTTGTATCCGAAGAACGTCTGCATACTTCATTTTCGTTGGTTTAGGATTTAGGTTAGCCGTCACTGTTACCCATTCCTTTTGATTTACTTGACTAGAAACCTCATGTATGCTTTTGTTGATAATGGTTCTGCACATGTTTTGGTGTGATAAACTAGATTATTGTTGCGGGAGATTGCTAATGTCCGAAGTACTCACAAGGCTCTTATCCGTGTTGATACAATTTAGTTCCTTTTGAAGAAGTTCAATTATTAAATTAGCTGAGCGTAATTCACCTAATGCATTATCGAGTTGAAAATTCACTTTAGTACAGTTTGAGCACTTATTCATAGAGATATCTATACTTTCTTGATGTAAAGCCTCCGAACATATCACTGAGCAACTTGCACTACCCGCCATCTTGACGTAATCTGCTTCAATAGGAAAACTGCATGGTGGCAGCGCTACTAATGTGTAGAGTAAAAACAGACCCAGCAGGAGCCTTGCAACGCAACGTTACCGGTAGCGCCTTTGGAGGGGGAGGCACTACCTAAGTTAGTGGTAGTGACCGGATCATCGCCGGCCACGCCACTGCCGAATGGTTTCCGGCGGTGGGATACGATTTAAAACCGCAGGTATTTGAAAGTTAAACCGTTAGGTTTGCGTGTAACTGCTGGGATGCGAAGAGAACCACGAGCAAGGAAAGCTGTGGTAGTAGGTAAGAAGCCTACAGGGATATTACGGAGGAAGATATTTGGGAAATATAGGTTATACATATGTGCGAACGTTGCACAGCATTCTTGGTTTGAAGATTTTATTCCAAGCATGTATCTGAGCCAGGTGCGATAGAAGTATGCGGATGCATTGTCAGCGCATTCTTCTAGAACAGTTTGTACACCTTGTGGTTTAGGTTGAATTTACGACTTACGGCAATACGTGTGGAAGTGTTAATAATTATTTTACAGAAACGTTTATTAGAAAAGTAGATTACCTTCAGAATTTTGGCTTTGGAATTCCTGTCATTTTGCTTATAGTTATCGGTAGCACTATGTGAATTATTACTCATCAGGAGTACGAGTATACTAGTGCCACGTAGAAGGGAAGGTAGCAGATTCGTCGTTTCCATGCAGTTGTTTGCGATTATCTTTCAGTCTTTGATCCCCGCATACCGACTGCAGTAGTTCAGGATGCTAGACGAATCTGTATTGTTTCGGGATCTGTTGTATTGTAGCAACTACGACTAGAGAGTGAATCATGCTAAACCTTCGGAAGTTACTGAGGGAGATATTTGAACGTAAACAGAGAATCGAAATTTAAGACAACCCCCTGAAATTTTCGGCATGGTTCTTTGGAGAGGAGGGACAGGAGAGATGATGGAACGGCCGACCATTCTTCTCTAATGATATACTCCACTCTAGATAACCATCGGATTTGTTTGAAGCAAGTGCTCAGTATACGAAACCTAAGTGACTTAGATGCACTTTCGGTAGGAACCTTGCATTCCTACGGGTTTCCTCGTGTGGAATCAGCACAGATACCGACAGAACGGATCTCAGCAGTGCAAGTGTTAAATTTGCAATTGTACGTAAGGGTCAGAGGAACAGCTGACTCGAAGGCCACTGTGAACAGCACTCAGATGGCGAGCCACAAGACGCGCACAACACCTGACTTCAAGGTCGGGCAGTGGTAGCCGTACTTGTTGAGACCACACTTTTGACGCAGACTTGCTGACGTTTGGAAATTTTAGTGACGATACGTTGACCTTACCCAAGAGCACAGGTAATGGCATAGCCAGTTATATAGGAACAGACCCATGAAAATTCAGAAACACACTAGGAAATGTGATGGTAGAGCTGAAATAATTTATAAAGAAAGGGGTACTGCGAGTCTTGTATCTTCCCTGGCCGATACAGGGTAACGCCCTGCACTATCCTTTCCGGAGTCCGGGCGGGAGTTGTGCACGGCGTGGATAGCGCTGCCACCACCCAGGAATTCCTAAGTTACTATGGATCTGAGCTAGCTCCGTGGGTAAGCTAGCGGGGTCAGGGATCTCACTACTCACCCTAATGGTTCCTACCCTCTTCGGGACGTGAGTGGGAAGGGAAGGGGGGAGCGCTCGTGTAAGGCACAATGATCTATCAGCTCGCCGACTTTCTGAATAAGACACCAGCGAACCTATCACTGCTCTTTATTTACAAATATACAGTGATATAACTTCGGAATCATTCTAACTACTTCCCTTTCGTCTAGACGTCTACCTCCGTCATTCCCCTGAGGCTCTGACCCACATAGTTACAGAAATTTCTACTCACTCCAGGCCGACCCGCCGCTGGATGCGAACACCCAAAGTAGAATCACAATTCGTTTTCCATCCATGGTCGTCTGTTCCTCGGCGCCGCCTCCGTCCTCTCTTCCCCTGGAGAACCACCTCCGGTTTGTCGTCCGAACACTTGCCCTACCTTCCTCTCAATGAATCTCCAACCCTGCAAGCCTACCTTTTCTTTCGTCTGCCTGCTGGGCCATTACCCCGACTCTCCTCGCTACCGGGGAAAGTGCTGACCCCACACCTACTATTGTACGGGCCGGTGACCTCAGGGACCTGACGTCGCAACTAAGTAAGACTCTACATCACTACAGCGAGATTAGGAAGAAGCCCAGAGAATTTTGATGTTGTAGAAGGCTCATGTTAGGAATCTAGATTTGTGAGCGTACCATAGGAATACGTGGTTGCATTACGTGGACGTCAGGAGGACGCCAGTTAGCGACAGGAGGAGGTAGCCGTCGTAAGGGATACAGTGCCACTTGTGTGCGTTACAGGAGGTAACGCCGGAAACAAGGTAGAAGTCTCAGGTGAAGAGACTAGGGTGTTATGCTCAGTTGGACCTGAAGAGTCTCAGGTGAGAAGACTAGATTTAGGTCAGTTGTAGCTGACGAGGTAAACACAAATGTATTTATCTACCGAGGAGTATGTTTGATGTTTATGGGAGATACGATTATATCAGGAAATGCTCACGGAGAATTTATGGGTATTAAGCAGTATCGTAGATGAGTGAGAGACCCAGAAACGTAGCCTACCAGTAGTGGTGATTGATTAGAAGAAAGTTGAATAGACAGAGTGTTTAATGAATGTGACAAGTACTGAAAGTAGTGGAATTTACAAGATGTTAATGTGGAGAACTCAGATGCAGTATAGAAAAGATATTTTATTGGAATGAGGAGTAATGATACTTGATGCTTGGGAGTATATGTACATGAAGTTAAAGTTCGGTCACGTACAGATTTTATTAGATTTAGTAATTAGCCAGTGTAAGACGGCCATTTTGGACAGCCATCGTGTTGGAAGATAACGTAATGAAACATGTTGTGACGTCAAGCAGCCAATATGGCGGACATGTAAACAATGCCATGTGATAATAACAGTAGACCTGTTGAGGTCGTTATGGGAACTACTTGATTTGATTACTTGAAATGAGACTTGAATTTCTTGTTTTATTTTGTTGTTTTGTAAAGTTTAGTGCAACACAGTTTTGTTTAACTTTGTGCAATAATATGATAGTTACATATGTTGGAAATAGTTGATTTTACCAGTGATGTTGCATATAGTTGAAGTATAAGTCACCTTACCTCTCAGATGGATACACGGTTACATCTACATCGTGTGTACAACTATACAGCTCAGTATATGGAATTGCATTGTGAATTATGCAGAATTTTGACTATGCCAGATGGTCATGTGAGAAACAGTTATAGTGATTTGGAACTTATGGAAATAATTTGATTGTACAGGCTGATCATTTTGTATTTTTTTGTGAGTATAGTGAATGACATTTGATTAATTAAGACTAGGAATGTCTAAAGCTTTGGATGCACTATGCACTGCTTACTCTAAGTAAAGAAAGGAAGTGCTGAAGTTCAGCACTGTTACATGCACTGTGATTGGATTTGAAACAGTTACACTTTAACGTGTTAATGAGATCACGTTTTAGAAAAACTTGTTAAACACAAGAGTTGCCTTCGACGATGTTTGATCTTCAAGCAGCCTTGTCAAACCTGACATAGGGGTTACAACTGCAGCAGAAGTGCCACCAAGGATGACACCTGCACCATTTTACACCTACACATCTACTCCTTCACCACAGGAAGGAGATCCTGACGACGAGGTTACATAGGCCCTGGACCGCCGAGTAGCAGCCTGACGTTCCTGGGGAACATGGTTGATTCTTTTGTCACGTCGAGACGTAGTCTAATCCAGCCACGTGGATCTGGAGTGCTTCAGGGTTTATGTTCTTTCTGTTCTTGCTGTTCACAAGTTTGCTACGAGCCCTCCATGCTCAAGCAATTCTACTTGTCCTGACATTGGTCAGATGACACTTTCCCAGTCATTTACGGATGCTATTGCATCATTCTTGTCTATGACTCTCCATTGTCGTTATGTTGTCTCTTCAGACACTGTTTCGTCCATAACGATTGACTACATTATGTTACCTTAATCATCTGATATGATATACTACTGAATCCTTGATAATCCATTCGCGACAACCTTGTGTTTGTCAGCCTGATGCCTCACCCCCTTGCTGTTCAAGCGAGATATCCATCCGGCAGTCATCGTCAGTCATGGAGACGAACTTCAATGACTTCAACTACAGCTTTACACCACATTGAGAGGCCAGCTTACACCAATCCTTGTGCGAGTTGAAGACAACGAGCAAATACAAACTTTTAAACTGCAACTTTTATTATTGTTTTGGTCGCAATTTGAGATTTTGTGGAACTGAAATAACATTGTAACGTTGGCAGTGTAGACACATTTGGAGAAATGACACAAAATTAATTTAAACAGTGAACTGACAACAGTGAGGTGCAGTGCTTGTCAAAGCTAGTCAAGAATTCTTTGTTGAAACTTTCTTTTACAGGTTTGGACCAAGATTTGAAAAAATGAATATTAATTTTGGTGATGTAATAAATTATGATTTGTTTTGTAATTTTTATGGACTGAAGTTGTATAATGTAAGTGGTTTATGTGAATTTGTTTTTTTTTTTTTTGTGCTTTAGACTTTTGTAGATTTAAATTTTTTGGGAAAACGAAACTGATGAGAATTGGACATACATTGAGACATTTGAAATAAGTGAAAATTCATTTTGACTGGTGGAGAGGATTATTGAATTTTGATTGAACTTTGAGTTTTGTCATGTAATGATGTTATGCACTGTGTGTTGAATTATTTTGTTTGTTTGATGTGTTTGGTTTTAGGTTTGTGTGTTTTAAATTTTTTGTGGATATTCAGATATTTGATATGACTTAAGTGATTCGGTGCTTTGGATGACATAGAGATGATGTGGGGACGCATCATAGTTTACGAAGGGGGAGATGTAATGAATTAGAGTGTAACCATGAGGGATTAATTTTTCCTAAAGTTATTAATGGAATGTTAATGTTACATTATGAAATTTCGTTTCGATAGAAGTTAGGGAGTGGTTACACATGCAAGCATCAGGAACGCTGTATCATGTTATATCCGGTTAGCAACGGCAAGTACTTGTTGAGTTTGTGTTCCGCTGTTTCTAAGCGAGTTGAAAAGCGCTGATTGAGTAAGTTTGTAAGCACGTGTGGACTGTTCGCACCAACGCGCAGTACCTTTTGGTTGCCAACTTTCATTTAGGCAGGATATAAAATTTGTGCTCCGGAAAGATATACCAAGATGAGCCTCATAGTGCTCATCTTCCTGCATACCAGGTGAGTGGTGTGTGTTGCATCCACAGTGTTAAATGAGTATGAGGATGTTTTGTTAGTGTTTTTTCCAAATTCCGAATATTAGTGAAACCGAATGAAGAGTAGACAGAATGATCCAGCCTACGTGTTGTTAGGGAACGTCCTGGATAGGTAGGATGTAGAGAATCTGCTTATGTGTTTGTGTTTTCTTTATGTGTTATATGTAGAAGTTCAGTTGAGAGTATATTGCTTTTATTTTGCGTATAAGATGTAACCAGTAATCGCTCTGTGTTCCTCTGAGACGTAAGTGTGCGAACTGTGAAGCTATTTTGTGACTTAAGCACCTTCACCAGTAGATTGACGAGTTATAGAAAGTTATTAACTTTGTTTGGTAACTTTGAGAGATTTGGTAATCTACAGGGTAAAGATTTTGTGATTACCATTTTAGTAATATCCCGTGAGTCATTTAGATGGAGATACAGGTAGACTGTTAAGGGGGAAACCAAAAAAGATGTTGTATAAATTTTGATCAGCGTTCCCACAGGTGGTAACCGTGAAGTGTTATCATTAAATACAGAGCATTGGGTAAGTCATGATGGGGGGAATCACGTATGGGATAGCAGTTGTCAGTAATCTGCTTCAGTAGGAAAACTGAATGGTGGCAGCGCTACTAATGTGTAAACACAGACCCAGCAGGAGCCTTGCAACGCTACGTTACCAGTAGCGCTTTTGGAGGGGGAGGCACTACCTAAGCTAGTGGCAGTGACCAGATCATCGCCGGCCACACCACTACAGTTTTATTTTATTTACTTATTTATTTATGGTTTATGAATTATTTTTATTGTTATTTACTTATTCTCTACCTTCCAAACACTCCCTATTATAGTCTTGCAGTATTTACTATGACATTAACCAAGGCTTCATACATAAAAAACAAAAAAGTCTACAGTTTTAGTACAAAATTTAAAATATTTCAGAATGAATTTTATTTAACATTTGCTTATTTGAATTAAGCTTTCTACACTGAAAATTCAAAATCTGTTTGGGGGCTGCACAAAAATATTTAGAGGGCCGCATGTGGCCCATGGGTTGCAGACCCCTGGATTAGCATGTTCTATGGTTCTGACATATACCTGCTATTGATAAAACAGAGGCGACTCTGAGCCACCTGCTGCATTATTAGCACAGGTTCTAACATGACAGCACAAAGCCGACTGCAGGTCAGTCGGCAAGAAAGCCAACTACTATTGTACACTGAGTTTTGTAACCTGGGGGGGGGGCGCCCCTTTCATTTTTACTGAACAAACGAGTATCTACATGACATGGATCTCTTCACTCTTCTGGGATACTGTGTCCTCTCTCTGGGTGTTTGTTGAACGTTTTGAGATCGCGTACTGACCTCAACTTCAAGCATCAGATGCCCAGAAAACACGAATTAAAAAGTGCTTTCAGAAGCCTGGCTAAGCCCCAAAATTGAGGTATTCTTAAAAACAAGCACACAATTCAGCACAGCATAAAATTGCCAAAACAATGGTTTTTTGCTTCCATAAAAGTAAAAACACATTCAATTGTCTGAATAATTACTACTCTAAATCACATTACAGTTACTTTGTACAATTCTTGCAACTCAAAATGATATACACACCATCTCAATATAACCCAGTGAGTTAAAATTTCATCAAACTTTCAATTACATTTCTTTATTTGCGTTTGATTTTGACTGAATTATCTGCGATGTCTACATAAATACACTTGACACTTGTGACTGTTACTTTCTTTGTTTTGTCATATGTCTCACTTTTTATTGTATTCCAGTGATAAAACCGAGGTGACTTTACACCACCTACTGCCCCATCAGGTACTGGTAATAACATGACATGACAAAGACGATCGCAGATGAGTTGCGGTGGAAGCCTGAACTCAATTTAATTTACTTAACTAAGCAAATGTGTTACAGGTAGAGGATTCAAGTACTTTGGGATATGATGCCGAGTCACGGGGTGTGTAGTTCGTACTGTGTGAAAGGATTCTAGTGCCTCCATCTTCAGGGTCAAGCAGTCAAAGAAAAAAATTCTTCAACTCCCTGTAATTGATTATCCTGACAGGGGTCTATAAATGGGCATAATAGACTGCCTTGACACACCTTTATAAATTAGTTTAATGGACTGCTCTATTAATGCATATCCCAGAATGTCTTGACATACCTCCATAAATGCCATTAATGAACTGTCCTGATTCTCTTCTGTAAATGAGTATAGTAGACATGTCTGACACCCCTATAAATGCCTGTAATAGACTGTCCTGACACCCCATTATAAATGCCTGTAACAGACTCTCCTGAGATACCTATATTAATGAATTCCATAGACTTTCCTGACACCCCTCTGCCAATGAGAATAATAGACTCTCCTATCATCCCTCAATGAATGCCAGTCATAGGCTCTCCTGACATGCCTCTATTAATGACTATCGTAGACTGCTGATACCGCTCCACAAATGAGTGTCCATAGACTATCATGGTGCTTTAAACTGTCCTGTGAGCTTTTCATAAATACTTTTAAAATTGTGTAGCAGCCGGTTTGTGCCTCTTCACTCCACGTAATGCCCCCATCTTCAGGGTCACGAATTCCAAGAAAAAAATTAGTCTTGGCACCATAATCCTACAGAATATCAGGAACCATGCACCCAGTGATACAGTATCACATCCCAGAAAATATGAATCATCAGAAACACTTACGAGATTCTGAAATCTGCCAGATCTGTCATGCGTTGCTAACAAATTTAACAACAGTCAATGTCTTTGTAGATCTGTTCATGAAATTGTAAGACACTGACACAACACACACTTAATGAACATATAACAGTTACACATTTAATCCTTTTATACCATGCCTGAGCTACTCTAAACACAATGGGGATTAATCATCTTCAGATCTGATACAGTAATGAAACTGGGGAAAAATACAGACGTACATACTGTACTCCTATAAAATTTTCTTTCATGCATACTACATTAATTTTGAGTAAATGGACTACCCAAAGTCATTCCAAGACCAAAAATAATTTAATGTCTCTAAGGTTTCATTTTCTGCCTTATACTTCTACAGAAAAATGTTGGCACAGGGTTTAGAACCTATTCAGAAAGTATCTAGTTGCTCCACATCAATCACAGAAGTATGCACCAACAATAAGGTTGGGGTGACAGGGGATAATACATACATTGCAGAATTACATGCTGGCAGGTCTCATCTGTGCAAGATGGGAGAAAATGAGTGGTGGAATCAAACAAGATAATTTTGTTATCAACTGTGCTCATCCATCATGACTTTAGCACCATGGTTAATGACAGTGACATCATGCTGGCTGAATACAAGCTTGTGTCCTGCTTCTATGATGTGTGGGAGGACTTATCTCCAGGAATATGCATTTAACACATTGCAGATATTACCAGCATTGTTCCTCTGATCACAGTTTGATATTAATCACGCAGCACAAGGCCTCAGAAATACAAACTCAAGATTTGCACTCTTCTGGGATATTAGACAGTATCAAGTGGCAATCCTTTACCGACATTTCAGGACAACCTATCAGTCCCATCTTCAAGGGCCAAGAAGTCCAACTTCATAATCCCACAGCAAGTTGATACCTATGTCCCATCTTGGCATGAGTTTAAATATTCTGTGGCAGAAAAAAAACTTTTGCATCCCAGTTCTTCATGGACATTGTTGTGTACAGATCAGACAATTTCACAGCAGCAGATGAATGCCAAATTGTGATTTGTCAGTTTTCCAACGTCAGTTTCTCCACTTGTGCTACGTTCACATCTGTCTCTGATATACTGGGCTGACCAGTGAAACCATCACGATGAATGTCCATCTGACTGCTTTTGAACTCTCTGCACTCTCATTACACACCAAAATACACCTCTTTCAATTGGCAGTGAATTCTGATTAGGGCAATAACACGTTTTCCCCTTAAACACAGAACCACATTACCACTTTCTTTCAAAGCGTCAAGTGTCCAATACAAACAAACATCAATTTATGCCATGAATAGCATACAACTGACTGTTGTGCCATCTGTTGCAAGCCACCCACACTACAAGAATTAACTCCTACCAAAAAATAAAATACTTGATTAACACAAATGTTACTAACTACGGAACCACACTTGTGAAACAAGTCTTGTATTTACTGTTGTATCACAATGTGGTGGCAGTATATGTGTGAATGGCAGCCACCTCTCTCATCCACCTGTGCATTAGTTACTTTGTAGAGGTTGCATATGGTGGCCAATAACTGTTTCTTAATTGTGATTTCAGGCTTGATGAGACCTGCGCTCTTCTTGGATATTACGCAGCATCATGTAGTAAAACTTACCACACAACACTGCATAATGACCCAGACAAGTGCCCTTTTAACATAGACAGAAATACACTACCTGTTGCACACGCAACACGAATGTGCAGGATCACACACTTGCCATTTCTTCAGATTTCCAGACAGGCAAGTGAATAATATCCCTGGTTGGTGTAATGTGATTCAAGACTTCATGCCAGGAAGACTGAGAAATCTCTAGTGACCAACCTGATAAAAATACTGACCAGACGCTGGAAGACAGCACTGCAGACAATAAGACGTACAGACAGTGGACAGCTACTGATAATAACTCTGAAAGGAAACATGTAACATTGTAGGAACCTGTTTGAGTCTTTTGCTCAAAAGTTAAATATCCTGCTTTGTCCCACTTTCACATCAGCAGAGCAGCATTTATAATTGCCCATGCAGATTAGTAGTTATTTTTTCATATGAGTACAAGTTATGCTCCTTTCATTGTCATACCGAAAATTGGCAGTTAGGATTTTCAATGTCCGGGGCAATTATGGACTGTAAACAAATCACAATTATTCACTGAATTTCCTTGAATTTGGGTCAGTAACTTAAAATTTGTTCAGCAAACAAAATCAGAATACATCTCATTTAAAATATTCAGTTTGTCACCCAATTCTCTGCCCTTTGCACCCTGCCAACCAGTGGTGGCAGCAGCACTCACTCCGCCCCCTCTCCCACCTACCTTCCACGCTGTCTGAATGCCTAAGGTTTCAGGAGCTCAGACATACATTTGATGCTGTTGTACTGTCACTAAAAGAAAACCTCCACGAACTGAAAATTATATTTCTTCTGCCTTCTCCTACCTACAGCCTATGGTTTGTGGATTAAACATTTACTGTTTCAGTTCTGTCACTAAAATAAAACTGCAATGCAACCCATGTGGATTACAATGAATTTTCACACTTGAAACTTCAGACATCACCCCTTGTACAATAGATTTTTTTGCACCCCTTCGATGTGTTGCCATTCAACTTGAATACCCTGATTTAACTCTGTGTGACTCTCTTTCATTCTTTTACAACATTTATATATAAAGTGAGGGTGTTTTACTCTGGTTTGGACACAAACACACACACACATATTACCATCTTCATGTTAGTACTTTACAGCACAGATCATCTGTATAGTGCCTTTGATATCTAAACAGCTTGTCAAGGCGTTACTGAATAAACCTCTGCAAAAGGTTACGTCCACTGCATTACTAGTCTCGTGACATTGGAGACCAAACAGGAAACATTTTCCAAAGAAACTGATAATCTGCATACGATCACATGAAATGCGCCGTGGTGGTGATGAATATAATGATAGGGTTATAGTAATAAAATAATGGGTGACTGCATCGCACACAAACATATATTGTGATGAAAATCAATACGAATACGATGCAATGGCACAGAACAAACTCTAATGTTGTATACTAACATCAAAACAACAGGATATTACTTAAAATTCTCCTTTTCAGATTTATGACGGCCTAAAGGAACAAAGTTATAATCACAGCGCGAGAATGCATGTTTCTCCTACTGCCCTAATGGCAATAATTACGTTCTTTACACCCGTAACACAAAGAAACGCACGAATAATGCCAAACCAATCATAGTCTGCCAATACCAATAACGAACGCCATTCACCACACTATATTCGTTCCAATCACTGCCACCGTTTCTTCCACAAATACAGCAAATGCGGTGTCGTGCAGTTCCATATACGTCTCGAAATTTGTTTTTAGAGCCAAAACTTGTTAGAATTACTCGCCGGAACAGGTTATATGTTTGTACTGACACCTGGCGTACATAAGCGGAATACAGTTGTTTCTGTGAGCTACCAGACGATGTCTCTGCACAAATTTAGTACGCTCTGCAAATGTCAGTAGTACCAGTGAAATGCAAAAGGAGAGTTGCGTATTTCAAAATTCGTAGCTTAAGAGTGAGAGTGCATTATTTCAATGTTGAAAATACATTTTCCCCATCAAACGAGATACTGAATTGTTGAGCAACGTTAGGGAAAGGTACAGAATAACGATATGCGAAATCGGTGAAAACCGCGCACGAAAAGGTGCGTTCAAACATGACTATATATAGGCGAAATGGATGGTATAACAGCATGTGCCTAATATCATGAAGCTGTGGCATAGCTGTGTGCCCTGGCTGGCCGTGGCTATGCTGGAGGGTCCGTGATAGCTGCACCAGACCCGGATAGCCCAGTGTAGTGTGGCTAGAGATGGCAAATGAGAACTCTGGCTGTATGGCACCAAGTGGCTGGTCTGGCGACGCCAGCAGTTATTTTTAATGCTGCGAGTCTTTATCTCTGTACACCACTTTTCATAAACAAAATTTGCTTTCAGTGACTTAGTTCTGAAAAGTACCCATTAAATGCTTAATCAATTTCATGTAGCATTTCTCCTATCAGGGCGCGTATAAACATGTCTTCAGGGGTGAACACTACAATAAATCTACAAAGTGTGCTATACGTTCTACTTTTGTTCTCCACCTGAAACAAACGTGTTCTTGCTACATTACATAATGGCATACCATCGAGTTTCTTTACACAATTAAATGGTTCCATGCCTTGAAACACAAGGCTCATATAAATAATGTACAATACCGTCTTTAGATTACAGAAAACACAGTGCATCACCACAGAAAGACGAATTACTTAAAGCTGCTTATTGAGAGAATCATGCACACATACAAACACAGAGTGTGGACAAAGTCAAACATTTGGATGTTCGAATTTAGAACTGGGGACGTTCACTGGAGTAAGTGTTATTTTCGTTTGTACAGGTCAAATATGTGCCCTGTTTTATGTCAAGCTGACATAAAAACTTACTGACCTTATGAAATGTTTCACTGCAGAGATGAAAATTTGACATGTAATGTACACATCACATTGGGGAATAATAAGACATTGATAATGGGCATTTCACATACAGAACTGTCCATTTTTCTGTGTGAAACTGAAGTTTAACTTGGTAAAATAAAAGACAGAAATTTTTGCAACAAAACTTGTATAAATAATTACACATATTTTATGCCTGACAGAGTTTTTAGATGATTAAATAAAAAAGCCTGAACTCACCCAAATTGCTATGTTATGTGCACCTCTCTGTTGTCTATTAATTTAATTTTCTAATTCACAGGTAACACAGGGGCGTCCCCTTTTACATGGTCTGTTAGTTCCATAAAAGGCCACTACAATTATAACTGATTTAGGGAGGAAATTCCAAACCGCCCTCCCCCTAAATAAAAACTACTGTAACTATGTGTTCATACAGATTCGGTCGGTGTGTACATACAGTTGCTTCATACAGACACATTAAGTTATGGTTACCATGTACCCATCACAAGAAAGGAGGATACCTCCCACCCACCCTTCATAAAAAAGTGGACATGTGAGTGACAAAGGACCTTAAAAAAAGAGGATATATTAATAGTGAAAATTTTGTTACTTAAAATTAGCATTAATATTTCAAAGAAAAATTAGAAACAAAAATTATACAGATTTCTATGAAATATACATAGAATTACCACTGTGATTCCAGACAACAAAGTTACTATTGGGTACCTGTCATATCTCACCTAATTTATGAGGTTCTGAAAATTTGTGATAACCATTTAGTAGTATTAAGTGACAATTTTTTGGACCCAGTCCAATCTCTAAAATGTTCCGTGTCTTGTTGTGGCCCTCTTTTACAGAGAAGAAAAAGTTTACCTATTCTAATGGTAGCATTATACAAAGCTATTTCTAACAAGGCACTAAAGATTAGAAGTGGTTTCTGTATTCAGCAGGCTGCAAATATCTGTGAAAGAGATGAACGAGAAGCTCACCATATCATGAATTAAATGAGAGAGCAAAACAGTGAAAGAGGGAGAAAGAAATAAAGAATGAATAGACTATTTACTACATAACCATGACGGTAACATAATAAAATACTCTATCATAAAAGGGAGTCAATACTTCCGCAGGTTTCAAGGGAATGCACGTTACCTATGTAGCAGCAAACATCTTTTTATGCCTATCCTAATCTTCTGAACACAGACAAGGTTGGGAATCATGTGTCATCTGCAGACACTGCCAGAACAGTAACACAGGTGGTTCTGTACAGCCAATACTGTTGGCTCAACACACAACGGAATTCAAACTAGAACATTATAAGTCCATAAACAAGTAAAGAAAGGTTAACCCCTTGAGAACCTCAAAGTTCATGAAGCAGAGACAAAATTATTGTCATATAATGAAATATATGTACTTATGTTATAATACCTTGACCATATGCTTTGTGAACACTTCTTCTAACCAGTAACTTTATTTTTGCAGGCAGCAGAACAATTTATGAACTTTGTGAAGGCAGTACTTTCAGTTCCTGAAAGAAGCCACTTCGAAGGTCTAGGCTTAGATGGTAAGATATTAAAATGGACCTAAAAGATTCCTGCAAATTTAGGAATAAACCCTCTGATTCCATAGGCAATTTGGAATTTGCCTAGTTGTGCAACTATTTGCTTTTAATGGACTTTTCCATGTAGTTAATAAATGAAAATTTCATTTAAACTGCAGTGCTAGATAATTAAAACCTTCAATTACGTGATATGTCAGCCAATGTTCACTATTACTATGCTTTACATGTTGTTACCATCTGCTCTGATTAAGTAATTAATTCCATGCAGCAGAGTTTCTCTCAAGAGGCAATAAAGAATCTCCTCATATTTTACAGAAACTGAAAGTTCATTATCACGTTTAGGAAAGCCCAACACTAGTCCCTACTCTGTGTCGGGTGAATCGCATCAACATGCTTCTGCCCTCTTTAACATGCATTTTAATATTATACTCCCATCTATCATCCACCACTAGATACTTCCGGCAGTCTCTTTCCTGCAGGTTTCCTCATAAAAACACCATCTGCATTTATTTTATTTCCCATGCGTGCTATGCTCCCCACCCACCTCATTCTCCTCATTTTGGCACCCAAATAATATTTGAGGAGTGCAAATCATGGAACTCATTATGCAGGTTTTTTCAGCCTCCTGTTATCTGATGTCTGTAAAAAATGGATTTCCGTGACATGAAACATAATTAATTTTCCTCTTAACCTGTAGAAGCCTAGTGGTTACTTCATGTATGCCTAGTTTTAACTTTCAGAAGTCCTATGTTCTGCATGCAGAGTATATTTATGTGTTGTCTGTTGATCAAACGGTGATTATTTCCCTCATGGTGATTTACGGACTGGCTTTTATAACCAAGACACGGTGTGTACTGTGCAGTACGAACTTTATCTTTAAATATGATTCAGGTTAGTTGTCATCTTTAAATGGTTAATTTATGTTGTCCCAACTAGCGGGATAAGGAATGGAACGAAAGAAGGCTTGAAATCAAAGTTTGGTGCATTTATTATAATGTGTGCAGTAGCATCATCATATGAATAAACAATCTGACAAAAATTAACATTCATGATACTATACCTTCAAACTAAAATTACTTCTCTGTAAATTGTTCTTGTCAGCCATTTGTGGGAAGAACAGTCTGTAAAGCTATATACATAACATACTTCATCAGAATAACTGTCAATATGCCCAGTGACATGAAATGCCAGGAGGAGCTCTCAGTAGGCAGTCACTTCTGCTCCTCTCGTTACATGTTGGGTTGGGCGTAACTAGGGGGTTCCTCCAGCAGCGCACATCATAAGGACTGAGTGAGCAAGTCACCCAGCAAGTTATGCCTGGTCCTGATGTACTGGCCTCTTAGATATATGTCCTACTCAGATACAGCACTGCATTGCAGTCACACTAATAAACTCTGTAACATTCAACAATCACTGTCACTCTCTCACAGTACTGAGCGGTCATACCAAATTTTGTATCATCTGCATACTGCAGTAGGGCCTATTCCTGGATGCAAGAGGATATTTGGCCCCTTTAGTCAAATACCATAAAGTAAATGGACCATAAAGACAGTAACTGTATGAAACATGACCAATGGATTGTGATGAAGATAACACATTACTTTCCAGCTTATTGCTTCAATATAGTTTTATGGACACACAGATGGTGAACTTCTGGTTCTTTTATACGAAGACTCAGATTCTGTGGCGCTGCATGACACACAGTACCTAACGAGGCACAGGCACAGTGGAAGAGCACTGAGCCATGACTGCCTTGTACTTGATCCTCCAGGATTCAATGTGTCAGGCAACCTTAGAGTTCAGGAATTTAAGACAGAACAATGGAGGCACACAGCACAATATCCATCTTACTTGTGCATACTGTGAAGTAATTCAGAATGGACAATCATCCTACATTAAATTATGCAACATGCTATGAGGACGTACAAGAGGCACCATATGTTCTGGATATTTGCATCAAATGGAAGCCAGTGGTCAGCTTGACACACATCAACCACCTCACTCCCTGAGAAAGTGTAAAGTACACATTAAATAAAACACAAGGTGGCCACAGGACATGATGACTCTGGAAAAAGCTCCTGTCAGGAATCAACCCCAGGCCACTCAAGTCACTGTATGAACCTAGTTGTTCTACGACAGATACAATATTTATTTCTGCAGCGGCATGCAGTAAGTGACTGAGATTCCATACTATGTGGCATTTTCCTTCTTTTAAAATTACCAAATTGGAGTTCATGTTCCTAACATAACTACAACTTATTTAATCCTAAAGTTGTTTATGCCAACCCCAGCCAAGTGTAGGCACAGAGATGAAGCCCCACTCATGTATCATGGTTATGATAATGTCCTGGCTGTCAATGACTATTACCCATCTGAGACACGGTGGAAGAGAAATAGTAACTATAAAATTTTGACATACAACAGTAATTAAAATTACTTTTTAAGTACCTATGTATTTTTATAACAAGCATTCTGTGGTCAATAGAACAGAATTACAGTACTATCAAGTCGTAAACAAATAACTGTTCAGATTTAAATTTGTGTTTTGTGATAAAGAAGAATAAATCAAAAACATTAAATTACTCTTATCGATTTTCAATGACCCTAAGTGAAAACATGGAATTCACTAACATATTCTAAATAGTCCTGTTGCTCAATTCAATTTCTGCATAATAAATTAAGTCAGGCTGATAAAGCAGTACTGTTTCATCAACTCTTCATGCCCACTGCAAAAAGATGGAGACCTCCTTCCAGGTTTTGATTCACCATATCTTGGATACTGCACCTACCCTTCAATTTCGAGAATGATGCCAAATTTTAACGTGTAAAATATATTGGTCCTATTGCTGTTAAGTTAATTAGTAATTATGGAATTAATGACAACAGGATTCCAGTAAGCATGTTGAGATGAATATTACATTCTTCAGATATATACGTACATATCAAATTTCAAGAATGATGCCACATTTTATGGTGTCAGGTATGTTAGATTACTGTGAAATTAGTCCTGAAGATATGATTTCTTTAAGCATGTGAAAGAAAATATCGCAATTTTAATATAAGAACTTAATATCGTTAAATTTAATCATTAAATTTAATATTAAACATCTCCACTGGCATATGTTTCAATCTCACAAAAGAAATCAGTCACAACCAACTTTATTTATCTAAATAAATAAATAAATAATATCATTATAAAAAAACCTTACTTCTGAAGCTAAAATGACAGCCCATAAGAAGTGCATTTCAACTGAAATTGAGTTGTTGTAGCAAGACACAGTGGTTGTACAACTACACTTCGATTGAGATTTGAGGTTTGCACAGCATTGTTAATGAAGACTGAAGTCCTGGGGGATGTTATACCATGACGACAGGTACACAGTGGCTGGTGTTATGCTGGTATTACACACACTGAAATGTTAGCAAATATTTACCAGCAGACATGGCTTAACATTCCAGAAGACTTGAATCTACATTTCATTTTACATTTTGTCATTGGATAGGTTACAGTATTTTGACTGGTCATGACCAAGAATTATAAACTATGTAATGATGTAGAACAAAGAGTTTATCCTAGAACTGTTCTGAAGTGAACAAGGGGGAAAAAAATTCTTCATTCAGGGAAACCATACCCTAATTGGCCTTCCGACCTTATAAAGATGAAATAAAAGTGTTCAGTGACATTTAATTAGTTTTCATCTTATGGCATGTTTGCAGACAGTTGTAAAAATTCTTCTATTAGCTTCATCATATCTGAATGTAACAAATCAAGAACTGTGCCATATTTACATATAACTGGATACTAAGCAGTTCTGACACAATTTGTTAACACACTGTAATTTTTGTTAAAATCAGAGGACAATGGACATCAGAACTGGTTTTTCCTCACACGTCAAGAATAACTTGTGTGCTTCAAGGTTTTCCCAGCATTGCTAATCAAGACATTGTGTTTGAGTCATAATTTGTTACAATTGTTGCAGAGAAGCCTGCAGCTTCCACCTTTCGTGTAGTCTGAGTTCTTCTTTGACTACATTCAAACTGCAGGCAGCCATCAAAATGATGTCATGTCCCAAAAGACAGTAATCTTAAGATGGAATTTTTTAATCATTTAACAAAGTAAATCATGTTTTGAAGAAACATTGTAGAGAAGAAGATAGGACATGTATACACCTACAACTTAGCATTCAGTTGCACTCAAATCTTTGCATTCTGGCTTGTTCATTTCGTTTGTATTCTCCTAATTATAAAAATTCCAAATACGTGTTTTGAAAAGAAGTAATGTTCCAACTACTTCATGCTCTTTTCACATGCTTACTTCTGTATATTATATCAACATTCAAGGAAGGAACCAATGCTGGTTCATTGTTTACTATACCCATACACTGTGGATAAATGGATCATAATGATGGTTGATTGTGTAAATTCTCACCCTCACTTCAGATCAATACACTGACCATATGTTTGTATTTTGCCTTAATTATGTGATACGTAAATGCATCTATATCACATTTAGGATGTCAGTTATTCCCTTGGCCTCTCTGGCACTGTTGTATTTCCTGTACGTGTCATCTGAAATGGCATGATTTTTGGAAAAATACATGACACAATGTGTGTCTTTATTTTCTCTACAACTTGCTTCTGAAGCATTTTTCAACCCAACAAGAATTCAGAGAGCTCTCAAATTTATGTAGTTTTTGTGTAAAGTGTTGTGCTGTCTGATTTTACCTACAGCTGAATTTGGTTGAAAAATTTGGTAAAATCTCAAATAGAAAGTCTAATAAAAACCTGTTTGGTGGGGAGCCAAGTTCTTCCGTGCCTACAGATGGAAGGACATAGGGACACTACGAAACTAACACTCACTTTCCCTACTTTTTCCACATGAGACTAAAAATGAAATGTTCATATTATACCAACACACATTTTCTCTAGCTCTTATGGGTTCTGATGTAATGAAATGAAACTGAGAAATGACATTCTCTGCATACATTTTCTAACTTAGTTAAACTCATCTCAGATTTTTCTGACTTGAATGATTTATGCTGTTACCTTTTGCAGTGTGATATTTGCAGGATATGGAACTTGTCAACCACATCACAGTTTCCTCCATTAAAATTTATTGCTTGATGTTTTATATGATGATGATGATGACAGGTTTCTGCCAAATTTGATGCAGCCCTCAATTGGCTGCTGCATCTTGAGCAATCCCAAAAGGCATCGCTCAGCAATCAGGCCTTGTGGTCAATGTGAGGTTAGGTCATCAATCACACTGAGTGGCCATCTTTCTGTTGTCCTTATTTACATGAGACTTACTGCATCCAAGACTTGACATATGTCTCAGTATATAGCGTGATATTCTTCTAGCAGGTACGGTTTTTCAATTTCATGCTCATGTTGGCCCAAATTTATAAACATGTGTTTTAATGACTCCAATTAATTCTCTGACATTAAAACACACATTTCCAATACAAGAGACAAGCTTTACCTTTGGACCCTGTCTTAACTATATCCCTGATTCGCATGACAAAAACTATATTTTTCTAAGACACACTTTAATACTATCCTCCCAATTTCAACTTTCATTCGCAGTATTATGCATTTATTGTTCCGTATCTGGAAATCTAGCCACTAAGCCATTCAGAGCATTAAATGATTTGTAACAGGTTTCAAGAAACATTTTGGAGTTCTGTTTCTTAAATGACATCTGTACAAAATTTGGCAAATGTATCATTTCAGCAAAACTTCCTGCATATATTATGCAAAAATACTCAGGCACACTGATGGATTCCTGGTGCTTAACTAACACACTCAGCTTATCTCCAAATTTGAGCTCCCAAATTATGATTCAGATAATACATAACAGATTATGTTTGTTAGCATTCTGAGAGGTTCCATGACACATGGCTTATGAAAATCAATTTTTCCTGCTACACATGTTGATGAAGTGGTTAATGTGCAAAATGTATATTTGGGAGGTAGCTGGCACACTTTTGGCTGGGTATGAGACAAGCCTGACTGGGAGTTTTTATGGTTTTTTTCAGGCTCTTCAGGTGTGACTCTCAATACTATATCACGACAGGCTCCTTGTAAGTCCTTCCTCAGAATATGCAGTCATCTTCATATCTTGTTTGATGGTGTTGCAGATGGCAGAAACCTATAGTCAGTGGCAGAAATTCTGTGCTATCTCCGTTTCATGTTAATAGGTAATTCTGCATTGTGGTAATACTAAGCTACATTATCCCAACTGCCGCCATAGCTGAATACAACCTATAAAGAAAGTAACAGCTGTTAGTTGTAGAATGTCAATAATGGGTGAAAGACCGCACTTAATGCCGTACAAATGAATACAACAGTGGTGCTTGTTTCACAGCATCTCTCAGAATAAACAAGTACGAGGCCTGTTCAAAAAGTATCCGACGTAATTTTTTTCCGCGGAAACTAATGAAGCACGGGAGGTGTGCTGTGGTAGGGAGGTGGAGGGGACCTTCATGCACATACGTGGATTTTTTTCCGCCAGCAGACAGCCTCAGTCACGTGCAGCCAGCGTGTGAGTGAGAGTGTATATGCAGCGAGCGTCGCATCGTAATTTTCTGCCAAAATGACGGAACGACTCGAGCAGCGGTATTGCATCAAATTTTGCCAGAAGCTTGGCGATAGCCAAGTGGAAACCATTCGGAAGATTCAGCGGGTTTTCGGCGAAGATGCCATGGGCATCACACAAATTAAGGAGTGGTACAACAGATTCAAAGATGGCCGCACGTCGGTGGAGAGCGACGCTCGTTCCGGTAGGCCCTCAACAAGCCGAAATGACGAGCTCATCGACCAAGAGCGGGCTTTGGTCATGCAGGACCGTCGTGTCACCGTCCGAGAACTTGCGGAGGAAGTGGGGATAAGCACTGGTTCGGTACACTCCATTCTGACCGATGATTTGGCAATGCGGAGAGTGTCCGCGAAATTCGTGCCGAAGCTGCTAACGATGGAGCAGAAGCAACTCCGTCTGGAAGTCTTGCAGAACATGCTGGACTACGCACACAGCGACCCCGAATTCCTGAACATCGTGATCACTGGTGATGAGTCATGGGTTTACGGCTACGACCCGGAAACCAAGGCGCAGTCGTCACAGTGGAAACATTCAACATCCCCGAGGCCAAAAAAAGCCAGGCAGGTGCGGAGAAACGTCAAAGTGATGTTGACCGTTTTCTTTGACTCCCGTGGAGTGGTGCATCACGAGTACGCACCACAAGGCCAAAACATTAATAAAGAATACTACCTGGAAGTCCTTCGTCGACTTCATGATGCTGTGCGGCGCAAGAGACCGGACCTGTGGGCAGCGGGAACGTGGCAGCTGCATCATGACAATGCACCAGTTCATTCCTCGCAACTGATTCAAACGTTCTTGGCCAGACACAACATTCCTGTGTTTCGACAGGCTCCCTACTCTCCCGACATGGCTCCTTGTGATTTTTGGCTGTTCCCCCACCTGAAAATGCAGCTTAAAGGGACACGAGACGACATTATACGGAACACGACGGCCAAGCTGTATTCCATTCGCAAAGAGGCATTCCAGAAATGCTTCGAACAATGGCAGTACCGCTGGGAGAAGTGTGTTCAGTCACAAGGAGACTGCTTCGAAGGGGATTAGAGTTGCAGACCTCCAGGTGTGTAAATGTATTTTTCCCGGCCAAAGGTCGGATACTTTTTGAACAGGCCTCGTACATCTCAGAATAAATGTCTGAACGAAGACATGTAAGTGGTATCATGCAGGAAAAAGAACAAAATATTGCACCCTTCCCAGACCGTAAAAAAAAAAAAGGTAAAGCAGTCCCACTACAGGCCTGGACAGGCCCACAGGGTTCCAGGAGGTCGAGGCTCCCAGATTTCTAGACAATCGGCGCTTGAAGGTGGTAAGGTTGTCAGCCCTACGCACCGGCCGCGTTTACCCCCCAGGAAATATTCCCCCCCCAGAGGCTGAGTCGACCCCAGGGCCATAGTGCGACCGACAGGATTATGTCAATGAAAAATCCACTGACACCATCGGGAATCGAACCCGCGACCTGCCGGTTTGTAGCGCAGTGCCTCAACCAACTGCGCCACCGCGGCCCCTCCCAGACCGTACCAATTCCCAAGTCCTGAGGAAAACAAACTAAAAATTAGCCATCAAACAGTGATACCAACCTCATCTACTGAACAAAACTTTCTCATGCTGAATGTAATTGGTGGGTCACATTACTGATATGGCAACAAACACTGCACTCTTCCTGTCACATTCCTCTTGTCACCATGTAAGTATTATGAGTGTACAGTTTGGAAGAAGTTTTACTGTCACAGTTCTGCAATGAAACAATACTCCTGTCTCTGCTCTGTTACAAAAGTAATAGTCTTTTAAATATTACTATATTCAAACAAGTGAATTTATCAAAGAGCACTACAATGACAGACTCGCCAAGTTACTAATTTCCACTGCTTTTTCACTGTGAAACAGAATTTCACAGCTAACTACACACCCATGGAGTTCATTCTTGCGCCATCATCTGGTTCAACATGTAAAAGCCCATTAAGTCCCCATACCAAACTATCATGTAAGAAAGGTTAAGAAAATTAGTCCACGTTCTTTAATTCCGAGTGTCCAAATGTGAGAATTGCCAGCCATGGCAACATTTTTAGTTGAGCGATTCTGTTGGACAGGACAGAATGACTGCTTTCTGCCACACACTATGGTAGCTCAGTTGTCTTCAGCCTCCTCACGGAAAAGGTACGTTGACCAGTAGACCACATTGAATAGAGCAAACACTAGTGGAAATGTAATGCGGGCGATGACATCAATCCGCTTGGAGCGTGTCGGAAACTTGGACAACCAGGAGCGGCAGCAGTTTTCTCTCTTGGGGTGCATGTGGATCTCACATTGATGCACCTTCTCCAGGGCGAGTGCATCACCTGGATGCCGTACCAGTGGCTTCTGTAACACCCAGCCATCAGTTAATATATATCACCAAGACAAAGAAGCCTGGAGAACTCAGTGAAACTGTTCAAGGATCAGAACTCGAGCAGCTTGCAATTACACAGTGCGTCTGCAAGTTCAATGGCAATCATGCAGACACACTGCACACAAACTGAGAACAGCTTTATTTTTGAAAGGAGGTTTACAAATACTGTGATTCTTGGGCAGCACTGTATGAAGAAATGACAAGTAAGGAGCAAAGGAATTAGTAACATACAAACTAAATGTAGGCTTTTGTCAATCAAATGGGTACACACAAACATGCCCAAAAATAAACTCAGAAGGGGTATGGTGGGGGAAAAAAGCTTTCCTAAGTCACAAATGCTACATTCACAACATACTCACACACTAGGCTTTGTAATACATACTTAAATTTACCATATAAATAATGAAGGGGCATGTCATATTCTGACTGCCACATTTACAGAGGTCCAAGGGCTGGAAACTGCCCAGGAGCACACTCACTCACTATAACCCAACAAGTTGTGGCACGTGTTGTCTGTAATGACCACAGAGCATTCTGCATACTTACAGTCATATGACTCTTCACCTTTAGCCACAGCATGGCAGGCAGACATCCTAATAGGGTTAGGGGCTATCAGAACACAACACTGTGGCCTGAAAGTCACCGAGGGTTACATTCAAAATTTATAGGGTGCAAAGTAATTTACTAAACCAGTTGCATTCTTCTGATTGACAGATTTATGCCAGAAATGTCATCATATGATTGGAATATTGACATACTGGTAATTTGTCCAGAGTTCTTAATACTTGAAGACTTAATACTGGCAACTGTAAATAGTTTATAAAACTTTTTAACAATTTTTAACATCACTATAAATGCTGAAATATTTTGTTTCATGTTTATTTATATTCATATAAAGAATACCAATGTTTACATTTTTTAAGTTTTTTTATTACGAGTGTATGAGGGTCTGTTAATGAAGACTGACTGTTATTAACAACATCTTTGTCACTCTCTGTGTAGTGTGAAGAAACTTCATTTAATCTGCTTCTTATTGCTTCTAGTTGTTAGGGGACTAACCCAACATCTTCAAGTGATCCTGGTATTCTACTCATGCACTTATGTCTTCTTCATTTGCATTTCCTGCTAAACACAGAAATGCTGCGCTGTAATGTGACAGTAGTGTACCAACTTTGCCTACAATCTGAGGTCTTCCACATTGGGATCATTTATTACACAGCTGTGTAAAATACAAGCCACCAACAGTACTTATCTGCATTGTAAGGACTCAGTTGAATTCAGCCACCAAACGTCCTGAATTTTTCAGCTAGAATACCCAAAGCATTCTCAAAAACTTGGCATGTCCGTGACAGTTTCCAGACATAAATGTACATGCTCTCACAATTACGGGTTGAAATTGCAAAATAGCCAGCTACCATTCGGTCCAGAATCCTTTGCCTTCCCGTTTGCTTTCTAAAAACATAACCATTAAGATGAACAACCTTAATTTTGCCAGTTGTGTTGTATGGGTGTGAAATGTGTCATCTCACATTAAGGAAAGAACACAAGCAAAAGGTGTATAAGAACAGGGTACTGAGGAAGATATCTGGGCATAAGAGTGAGAAAATAATAGCATGCTAGATAAAATTGCATCATGAGGAGCTTCATGACATTTACTGCTGACCAAATATTATTCCAGTGATAAAATCAGGGAGGATAAAACTGTTGGGCAAGTGGCATGTACACGGGATGAGACAAATACATGCAGGAATTCAGTGGGAAAAGCTGAAGTAAATAAACCAATTGGAAGACCTAGGCATAGACAGGAGGACAGTATTAAGATGGGTGTTTAAGAAATAGGTTTGGAGGGCATGAACTGGATCCATCTGTCTGAGGACAGGGAGAAGTACAGGCTCTTGTGAACGTGGTAATAAATATTGGGTTTATAAAATGCAGGGAATTTCTTGACTAGTGACAGATTATTAGCTTCTCAAGAAGGAATCTGCTCCTTTTAGTTATGTGAGAATGTCAACAGCATGACAGGGTTGGAGCATGGTAGCAGCACAGTTCAGTGTGGGTGGATTGTTCTGTATACCATTACAGCATATTGTTAGGCCTACTAGATGATGAAATTTTCCAAATGAAGAAATAAGGTTATTCATTGCATCACTGTTCTCTTACTTTTTGTAAACAGACAGCTGAATACTTTAAGTGTGATTTAAACAGTGTCAGTTGCCAAGAATATTCAACATTAATAATACAGGAATGGATGAGTATGAAGCATTTGTGGAATGACACTAACAGGGAAACCCGAAGTACTTGAAGGAAAACCAGCCTTGGTGCTAATTTTTTCATCAAAAATCCCACACGGACTCACCTGGAATAAATAGTTTTAAAGTACATTCCTTTTGTGAGAAATTTTTTTAAGTTAGTGCCTGAAATATACTGGCAGTCACACAATTTAGTAAATTTGTCCTCAAATGCTGATGATTGGTTCAGAAAACATTCATCTATCCAATATTCAAAACAATCACATTTAATTTCAATTTTTCCCCACAAACCTTTCATGCTACATTAGCCTCAGGTACCATGGCTGTGTTAGGAATAAATGACGGACCGAGTGAAGAATGATACCTACCTTACTGTGCAGTGTACCATCTTACCCTGTGTACTCAGCCACTCTGTGTGTTTCTGATGGGAAGTAGGGACAGTGGGGTAAAGCTGCTCTGGTGTCTCATTTCACCCCCCACCCCTGGTCGATGGTAGCTCCTCGGCCGGGGGAAGGAAGTGTCTTGAATGTAAGGTAGCCCTAAAAGAAAGCCGTTCTGGCACGAGCATTCCTGTTCTGATCCATGGCATGTGGAAGGACAAAGGGAAGGGTGTTCATGTAGAAACACTAAACAAAACAGATTTCTTCAGTTGTTGTTTTCTCATAAATACCGAACATGCTTGTGTTCATTTCACAAGTACCCAGGGAAAGACTTTGTGAAACAGACAAGAAAAGAACCTGCAATCCTTCTTATTACTTACGTGTGGAAACTTTCTAGATGACAGCAAAGCCAAAGGACACTGGGTACTAGATAATAAGTGGTCCTCAAGCAATTTACATACAGTGACACGAGCACCTTCAGAACTGTAGGAAAGAGGAAGACAATCTCCTGTGTTGTTAAAGAGATTTTGCAACTACAGGGGTTATACAGCATTGAATCAGATGTAAATAGTAGGTAGGTAAGAAGGGAAAAGAGGCCTGTCTGAAGGCATTCACCTAGAGAAATAAAACCATGCAAAAATGTACAAACTTACACATGTAACCATGACAGTCTATATACCGGTAATATGACACAAAGTTCTGAAGTTATGGGCAACGTTGAGACCAGTCTACTCTCCTGAACTTGGTATAATGACATTAAGGGCCATTCCAATGCCATAATTTTTAAGTAATTCAAATCGGTAAAAACAGCACAGCAGATGCAGATATTTGGAGGCACGTACTTAATGCAGGAACTTAAAATGATGTGTAGGTAATAGAACTCAGATGAAAGTGCAACTTTTGTTAACATAATATTTTGCAAAAAGTGAAAGAGTAAAATTGTGACTGCATGAAATCCTTGGCTTCCACGTTCTTGGTGACAACTAATGAACTAATGCAGCTAGGGATCATGTGAGGTTTGCTATAGAGACAGACTGTAAATTTAAGTGTTCACAGATGCAGTACTATTGGTAAGTGACAGCTACAGAGGACTACCAAGCCTTGAACTCTTAACTGACATATTTTGTGTCGGCAAAAGGCACATTTAAGTAATAAGTTCTCCCCATCCCTCCTCTGGATGATGATGATGATGATGGAGTAGGAGAAGGAGGAGGTGGTGGTGGTCATGTCATCGTCATCGTCATCGTCGTCGTCGTCGTCATCATCATCATCATCATCATCATCATCATCATCATCACCACCACCACCACCACCACCACCACCACCATCATCATCACCATCATCACCATCCTTACCTGTAAGATACAGTATTTAGGTCCTATGATTGCAAGCAATAACAGTCTGACTCAACCACAATTTGACCTTCTTGCCATCTACACATGAGGACAGAACCTAGCCCATGAGCTAAACTGTAATTTACCAAAACTTGGCATTAACGACATAAGATGTGTAGGACTGGAAGTCAGTACAATATGCAAGTAGACTTTATATGTTCTGCTCACAACCACTTCTATCTGTTTTTAACTATTTGAATTTGTCACAACCTTTAAATGGTTTCAGTTGTGATTCTTTAAATAATTCCAGTGCATTCAGAAATTTCATGTGTGTGCTAAATCCAAAGAAAACTGATCCATCAGTTTGACTCGTTCAGTAAATAGGCCTTCATGTACGTAAAAGACTATAAACTGATGTAAAGGTACAAGTAATGACACAGGAATTGACACAGATTAAGTTTCATCATCTTATTGCTTGCACATGGTGTCCAGAGACCACAAGAAACATGTTTAAGCTCAGAACCGTAAAACTATTAACACTGTTGCTTTTCAATTTATTTTCCTTCCCTATACTGATACATATGATGAATACAGTTACTGATAACTGCACCGTGACCTAAATACTGCAGAGGTGATCCTGTTTTTTCCCACAAACAGAAGGTGCTGAACTACCAGAAGTTTAATCTGGGACATTATATACACACATGTTTTTTTGTTTTTGAAAATGGCCAAGTTACAGAGACTGGATCTGACTATGTTAACCCTTTAAAGACGAAGCATATCTGTTTTATATAAGGACTCAGTGCGTACCGCGCTGTAAACACTCTCCACTTCGGTTATAAAAACCAGTCTCTTAATGTTTTACAAGGCAAAAGTTGCTGTTTGTTCTGAGATCCGTACAAAACACATAAACGCAATGTGGGCACCACGTAGAATTTTTTAATGTTAAACCTGGTGGTATGTAAAGTTACCGCTAGGCTTTAAAAGGTTAAATCGAGATATATCAGAATTCTCTGATGACGTGGATTTCAAACTGGTTTCAGGAACAACATTACTGAACATGATTTGTCAAGCAGTGATAAGGATAACAAAGAAGAAGACAATGCTGTAAATAATGCACCATTTCCATCACTCATCACAGCACTAATGTAGTTGCGAATAGGACAACAATGTTCTGCATGACACAGAAAGAACCTGTTCACACTTACAAATTCAGTTTCACATTTATAAATCTTGGACTTAATTGGACAAAATTTCACTCTGCTACAAAGGAATGTGAGATCTGTTACTAGTCTTACAGAGAAATTGATGAAACAGAGGATAGTGGTGAACAAACTGTGCAGTTTGAGGCTTCTGTCTATCTCAATGCTATCCATGAATCTGAATAAGGATACAAAAAATATGATATAAAATCTTTTCATGGAAATGAAGCCAACGAAATTACGAACAGAGATGAGAGATCCTCACAATTGACATCAATATGTTGACTGCAGTTTTTGAATCAATTTTATCAGCAGATGACGAGCAGTTCAGCATATTTAAGTTCTACCATCAATTAGTATTAACAATGTGATTCATGTTCAAAGCAAGGCAAACAAACTCAGACAGAGCCACATGAAGTAAACAAATATTGTATTCCCAATGACTCCACAGTGAATATGAATTGTGATAGAAAAAACTCAGTTTTTAAGAATAAAAGATCGAAGCAGATCAAACCATGTTAGTGGGAATGAGAGTGGTTTTAAGGCAGTCTGTCATAATTTTGAGTAAATTAATTAATGTTTTCCTTCATGTTTTGTAGAAAAATCATGTAACATAAAGCAAATATTATGTTGAAAGAAAAGTATAGTTAAGGTGTTACATGTAGAGTATATTTACTTTGTTTAATTTTTATAGAAGGCTATTTTCAACAGCAACCTATTTTCCTGACAGTATAAATCACACCACTATGTCAATTAAGAAAAGTAATGCCAAAAAAAATAATGGATTTCACCAGCTCCATTATCAGTCTAATGGCCTCTTTTACTTTGAAAATTATAATCAAAGCCGTGAAACTGTGATTTAATTTTAGTCTAACAAATTTTCAGTCTTATGGAGAACTAAAGATGTATGTGGCAATGATGTCTTTGAGAAGCTTTAATCCTATGGTACATCCCCTTCTCATTCAAGACCAGTTACTTTTAATTTGCATGTGCTTAATATGCAGGTGCCTCAATGCATTTGTATACCACAGTGAGACAACTGCATATTAAGCACATGGAATTTTAACTACACGTAAAACCTTTGACTGTTACATACATTGTACATTGTACAAACATGGCCACAAAATCGTTATGGCACATTGTATTTTTACAGTTTAACTATATATTATCCATTAGGTTTTAAATATATCAATGTACACTCCCTGATGATGGTGTACGAATGCCATGACACATCTCAGTAAATAAAGCATGTGTATTTATTGTGCAGGTGTTGGCTTTGTAAATGAAGTTGTTACGAAAACTAGCCACTGTCCAATGTTTTGGGGGAAAAAAATTTATTTCCTCTCAAGTAATAACTATTTGTTGTTGTAACTGTTTCCCCAACAAAGTTGCATGTCTAAATCGCAGTGACCTTCCTGATTTCTCTACCCTAATAATTTTGAAAAAAGTTGTCTTTTTGCATGCCATAAAGGTAGAATGGAGGGATATTTCATGTCACTGTTAATCTGGGTAACAAATGGAGGTAAGCGTCACGGCTCAGCTGCTTTTCCCAGGTAGCGGTGGCGGTGGCGGTGGCGGTGGCGGTGGCGGCGGCGGTGGTGGTGGTGGTGGTGGTGGTGGTGGTGGTGGTGGTGGTGGTAGAAGTTCAGTGACATTGAATTCCACTGCACTGCTAACTCAAGTAAGCATAGGTGTGATAACATAAAATTCATAGAATTTACACTGCCCTGAAAATGAACCTGGACTTCTCTCATGGGAAGCTTCTCATGAGCTACCTAAGGTACAGGATGGCTGGATGAATGATTCAATAGAGCTAGATTTACTGTGTCGCTAAATGTAGGAAAACACGGCAACAGATTACCCAGGCAAGCCTGCCCACATGTTCACTGTGGTGTCATTTTTGGGAAAATGAGCCAGGCAGCTGGAGTGCAGGAGGTCTCAGTGTGCAAGAAAAGTGTATCCAACTGAGCAAACAGTGTTCATTTGAAATACTTCTGTCAGGATACACCATGGAAATAAAGTCACCAAAGTTTGTGAAAAATATTGTGTCAACAGTGTCACATAAAGAAACAATTTACGGAATAGTGGAAACTTATGAATGACACTTTCAATCCTGGAAAAGGGAAAAACACAAGCTTGTGTTTTTGTCAGATGAGGCAAGATGTACATGGAATAGGGATGTAAACAGTCAGAATAATAGACACTGGTGTTTCAAAAATTTCCATGCAGTTACCTTCCATAAAGTTAAAGCAAAGAGTCTAGTGTGCACTGAGTGTGCAAACAATCACACAGCCCACAGAAACAATAAACTCTGACTGCTATGTTCAACTGATTATGATGCCATTCTTCAGGGAATTAACAGAAGAAGAAAGATATGTCACTTTATATAGGGTCATGGCATGGACCAGAGAGCAATTTTATAGTGACTGCCTTAGAAGAGGTCCCCAGCAAATGGTTGATAAGTCAGGTACTGGGATGCCAAACCTCCAGATACGAATCTATGTAATTAATATTTGCATGGAACATTGAGATGTAGAGTTCATGTGAACAATTTGCATTTTTTCAAGAACTGAAAGACAACAGTCAAAGAGAAATTGCTAATATTTCAGGACAAGTGCTGTTATGAAATATTTTCAGAAGGTGCAAAGCCTTCTTAGAACATGGATGTCAGCATTTTGAGATTGTTCAATGAAAGACAGTAAGCTGGACTGCAGGAGAAAACAAACTCCAAATCCTAGATGATGCAGCCTTCCCACATGATGATTTTTCTGTGACGGTTGCTGTGCTCAGGGACACAGTAAAAATTAGTCCTTGTAGTTAATTACGTCAATGTTTCTCAACCCTAACATTAAGGCCTGCTTAGTATGCTTATAAAAATAATCAGAATTCAAATATGTTTTCCAACTAGACACATAAGCATTTACAAAACGGCACAGAAATTATTGCTGTGTCCTGTTTTGTCGCCTTACAGGCTCTTTCTCTCTTTTGTTAAATTCTTGCTGCCTCAGTACATTTCGCAGTCACTATATTCAGAACAGGCTTTAATCTTATTCTATTTAATAATAATTAAATGAGTTCCTCCTAACATATTCAGTTATGAGAAACTTTCTTCTAAACCATAATGAACAACATCAAATATTATACAAGTAAAAAATATAATGAAGTATGACGATTTAAGTCTTCCAAAATGTGATGATGTGTTGCTGGATAAGTAGTTCTTGGCATTTCAAAAGATTGTAGTGCATTCAAAAAGTCAGGAACTACCTGCCACACAACACCTTATCACATCACAGAAGACCTGTATCATTAGCAGCATTGCTGTCAGAACCTCAATCTCGCATAAAGAAGTATGTACGAAGAACACTGTAAACATACTTTATGCCTCTTGAGATATTACAGTACTTCTCAGAATTTGCTCTTCACTAAAATAGCTACAAGTTTATGGGATAGTTGTGCCCAAGTTGAATGTGGGAGCAGCATATGATGACTGAGCAATTGCCATAAAACACGGCCTCCTTGAAGAAGGTCAGTAAGAAGCAACGATGGAACAACAGGACCAACATGATTAGCTACAGTATACAAAACTAGAAAAAGAAAAAATCATCTTGTCACTCCTGGTGGCAGGGATCTCACCATAGCAAAGTTGGTAGCACCATCCTCCAGGAGGTCAGCTGCTGCCTCCAGAGATGCCGCATGTTCCAGTTCACACTGGCGCCTCTGTTTCTTCATGTTTTCACGGTGCATATCAGATCTTGATGCGTAGTTAACTAAAGCAAACTCTAGCAGAGCTCCAAACACAAATGTGAGGCAGACACCAGTCCAAACATCGATAGCCTTAGTGTAGGAAACAGGTGGGAGTGACTGGTTGATCCCCGAGGTTTGGGTCGCCATGGTGAGGAGTGTGGTCACTCCAAGGGACACTCGTGCGGGAACGGCATTCTGATCGAGCCAGAAGGAGACCCATGACACAATGACCAGCATACAGCAGGGGATATATATCTGGATCAGGTAGTAGCTGAATTCTCGCTTGAAGATCAGGTCCACCTTGAGACAACTGTACTCTCCTGCAATAAGAACAAGACCATCATATGCCCCACTAGTTACTTGGTTCATCAACTTACCAGATTTTATGATGCATCTCCATTTCTTAATCAAAGGCTTTTCATGACACTTGCTTTGAATGTGATATGCAAACCTACCTTTGTGACTTCCAACCTCCTATTTCCAACTATTCTACCACAATGTCTGACAAAACTTCTGAAGCAAAACAGACACTAGAATAACACTAGTGTAGAGTCTTTAAATTTAGTGTAATAAGAGATCTTCAAAAAGTGTACTCATGTGGTGAAAATACTTTTTTTATTTGTAGCAGAACAGGCATCATAAATTCCTTCCCTAACTTCTTCTTAACTCTTTACAAATTTACACTGTTTTTATATTATGAACTGAACTGCCACAACACAGACAGCAATGAAGAAGAAAAGGAAACTTGCATTATTTCTGTTAAGTGTGTCACGGCATTTGATATATTAAAAGATGCACAGCGGTAGATTTTGACAAATATGGGCAGTCAATCAATCCACTTAGAACATCAGTATTAATGGCTCTTATGTCTATATATTCGACTTGGAATTAATATTTCATTCCACTGTTAGCTCTTAAATATCGTATGTAATGACTTATTCTGTACGCAACAGGCTTTCCTAGTACAGACTTGTAGAATGCAAAATAAATAAATTTTAAATTTTTAAATTAATTTTCATGATGAAACATCACTGTTGGCAGCTTAAACCTACTACAGCACATGAATAGCTAATGTTCTGTTACATGTTATGCACACATTTACTGTTTTCTTTGCTACGTTCTACAAAGTTTGTTAAGTTTACAATCTATTAAACTGTGGCAAGTATGCCAGTCTACTAAATTACCATAAGTGGCAAGTATGCCAGTCTACCAAATTACCGTAAGTATAAAAGTAATGGATGGGCTCTTTAAGACATGAACAGTCCCTAATAGCTCATAATATCTCACGCCTAGAACAGCAGACGCAGAACTCACAAAACTAGAATTTTATAATTAGAATTACAACAAATCCAGTCAAAACACAACCATTTATTTTATTATTTTCAACTACACGTTTTGGCTTAAAAGGCCATCATCAGGTTGACCACAAGAAGAAAGGAATACTTCATATGGCATCTCTTATCTTTGTTGATGTCTGAAGGCCTCCTGAAAGAGTGCTGAGTTTTGAGTGTTCCTCCCCAGTTCCTCCACAACACTCTTACAATATGCCTTCAAACACCAACAAGGGTAAGACATGTCACACTTTCTACAAAATGCTACACAAGCGGGTCTCATAATAATAATTTCACAAATACAAGAACCAAGTGAATCCACAGTGGGATGCAACCATACTTGTATTCCAAATAATAGTGAAAATCTGTAGAAATATTTATAATCTCCGATACACATAAGTTTTTTAAAGGTGTTACTTATAAACAAAATTTGTTTGTTCCATATAAACTATAATTTAAATCACCCCATCCCCTCTTTCCCTTATAAATAAATACTATTTTCGGGCCATCTGAAATATCAATATATCCCACTTAGACGGCATATCTTCGAGCAAATTCCACCTTCAAATATGCGAGACCACTATAAACTTACACTGGCCATCCTCAGGAGAATTACCTACACTTCTACTGATTTTACCCTTTCACATTCGAACTTTTTAACATTATTATTTATTTTTAACATTTACATACTTTTGATTCAGTCTTTTGAAAAATACAACTCACAGCTATGCAAATTCTGTTCCCAAGGCTATTCTTCCCATGTCATGTATACCCACATAACAATATCAACTGTGAAGTTTTGACGTCTCAAAGTGTGAATATGTATTATTTTGAGATATGCACTCTTCTGAGGTATAACGCAGCATCAAGTGGTAATCCTTTACCGACGTTTCGGGACAACCTATCGGTCCCATCTTCAAGGGTCAAGAAGTCCAAGAAAAGTTTACTCTCTCTACTCTTCTTGGACTTCTTGACCCTTGAAGATGGGACCGATACGTTGTCCTGAAACGTCGGTAGATTACCACTTGACACTGTGTTATACCCCAGAGGAGCGCAGATCTCATCAGCATTGCAGTGGAAGTTTAAAATCATGTATTATTTTATTCTTGCATTCTATCTGATAATGGCCTTTTTGGCCAAAACATGTGGTTGAAAATAACTGAATGGATTGTTGTGTTTTGACTGAATTTATTGTAATTCTAATTGTTAGAAAGCACAACAGGGATGACTTATCTTAAGATAGAATTTTACAGGTTGGCAATTGGTACTGTGTACATGGATTGAGGATTAACAGCAAAGGGCATTATTTATTAAGGCCATTCCAAAACTAGTGGCAACATGGTGCTGTGTAGCATTCCAAACAGTCTTGCAAATACAAATGTGATGGTAAAAAGTGAGAGACACTTTTTTTATGTGTCAGCCAGTTTGCATGACTCTGCAATCTGTTTTAAGTGCCCTTAGTGGTGTCAATCATCATGTGTCACTTGTAAGTGCCCTAAAAACATGTTCAAAAAGTAAGAACAATGTTGATTCATCAGAATCCACGTGCATATGGATGAAATGCACAACAATGTCACAAAAGATCAGTGGAACCTAGCAATGAACAAGCACTGTCTCATCCCCCTCTTGGTGACGGATGCGTGCCTTTGGAGTGGGAACGAAAGTAACAAACACAATCTAAGAGCCAACAGGCCACTCACAGCAGCTGTTGAGGTCCATGTTGTGAGTGTGGGGACATTACTGGATATGAACCAATGGTAGGGCACGCAATGACTGGTATATCAAGAAGGGATGCTAACGATGGTGTCAGAGATCGTCCACATGTGTCACAATATGTCTGCAATGTGGCAGCAGAGCTTAAAAATAAATTCTGTTCATTTTGGAAGAGTGTTGCCACTAATTTTAGAATTACTTTAGTATATCTAGCAAAATGACAGAAACCACATGTATGACTTTATCACACACTGTGACAGCAACTGTGTGTTCCAGTGAAGCCATAAAATATTTTTGTTTCTACTTGGGGCCATATTATTTCACATGTGCAAGTGTCTGAAACACTAAATAATAAAATACCATCTACAAGACTTTTCACAAGCACGCCCATATAAAATTCATATTTCTGCTTAATAAGTCATAATCAGCAAAAACAGCAGATGAGTCTTTTTTTTACTATTAACCAGCAAATGCACACACCTGTCACAGGTTCACAAAAATATATTTAAAACCCTACATTCCTACATGTTTCAGACCTTACTGGTCCATCATCAGGGTGTACACCAATTGTTACTGCACAATACAATTATGTAACAATATTTTGGTCTCTTGCATAAGTAGAACTGATGGAAATTCTCTGTGTAGTAAGTCTGTGCAGCAGATAGAACGGTTACCATATAAATTAGAGGAGCATGTGGATACGATGGAGGTGTTCACGGTACCGTGAAAGACCAAAAGAGTGTTAAGTAATTGTTTTATGCAACAACAATTGATGTACTCCCTAGTGATGGACCAGTAAGACCCAAAACATGTAGGAGTGTATTGTTTTAAATATATTATTGTGAATCTATGACAACTGTGTGCATTTGTTGGGTAATAGTAAGAAACTGACTTATAATGCACAGACTGGGGAAAAAAAAAAGGCAGATGAGTTCCATCTTTTCAACACATGGGAAACGCTACACACAAAATGGGCCACTTGCATGTACCTGTGTTAGTCTTGCTGTTGCACGAATCGGTGCGGAACTTCTCTAGTGTGAATCGGGGCAGGTGAAGATTCTTCACCACTTGCACAGGGTCTCCATCCTTCCACACAAATTCCAAATCATCAGTTGTCCAGCCATCTGCAATCCAAGTGATATTTCCATTATGCCACCTTCTTACATTCAGCATCACCAAGACCACAGTCTGCTGTTGGTTATGACGCTTTGCCAGTTGCATCATGTCGCGCTCTTAAAACCTACCTCCCTGAAGTCTGTCTTAATTTTATCTTCCAAGTTTCTTGTTAAGTAGAAATTTTCTAAGTGGTTTTCCCCATAAAAAATTGAATTGATTCCTTCCTCCTCCTCTCCAGTGCATCACAACCTCAGAACAGGGTTACCTGTATAAATCATGAAGTAATCGTAATCCTTTATCTTCAAGAGCCAGTCTGCTCCCTAGCTTGATGAGCAGATTGTCTGCAGGCTGAACAGCTTAAGTATTATTCACTTACTTCCATGTTTAATTTTACAATATTCCCAGTATCTCAGACTATGTAATATGAAGGGTAGGGTGACTGGTAAATGATGAACTGGAACAGAATCAGAAGGAAGCAATCATGGCTTAATTGAGGCAATAACCTGGAGCAATTGAGTAAAACCATGAAAAAACTCACTCACAATAGCAAGTACACATTTGAACTGGGCACCTCCTGGATACAGACTAGAATGTTACGACTACACCAACCTGCTCAATGGTTTGCATTATGGCAGAGGATTTATCAGCTTACCACCTGGATGCTACACACAGCAATGCTTATGCGTAGATGCAACATCAAATTTATGTATGATGTGCAATTACCATCATGAACTACACACTATCACATCACAGAAGACCATAACCTGGAAAATAACTTCACTTTACCCTTTAATTTAACCCCTTTCAGGTCGAAATATTTCCTATACACAACAGTGTCTGACACTTGTAATTTATGTTTTTTCTCAGAGTGAAAAACTAGATGTTACACCTGTACAAATAAGCCTGCAAATGTATGCATGTATGTAGGTATGTACATACATGTGTGTGTGTGTGCGCACGCGCGTGTGCATGCGCGCATCCCCGACCATTGTTTTCCCCTTTCTACGTCTTTCTTCTCTATGTTCTACATTTCAATTTATCCTGCCTTGACCATCACATGACATTCAATTAAATGCTAAACATTCTATTTACTGACCATATGCACTACATTTTATGCCCACTAACCTTACTACATAAGTTATTAATTTACTGTGCAGAAACATACATTCTACCAGCCCCTTGTCTTTCTTAATCTGTATCACTTACTTAGACAAATTATGAATTACTATGCCAGCCCTTGAAAGATCTGTCTTCACCACCTTGCACATTTCATACGATGTCCAGAATCTCTGAGCTACAGCCACAGATCACACTCATCTCTGTATGGATTTGATTAGAGATTATGTGCACACATCAATAAAAAAATCTGCAATTTATGTAAGTTTTTTACAGAGAATTATCTGTCTACATATTGTCACATTATGATAAAAAAAACTTTAAACGAGAATTCCAGTGAACAATAAATTGCAGAAAAGGAATAGGAACACCTGATTCTCTCACATGTCTAGCTTCACCAGCACAACACAAGTAAGTTTTGAAATGTGTATTTGAGTCCCAATTTGGATTAGTACTTATGCAAATAAAACATATGCAAAAAGAACTCATTCCAATAACACAGCTTGAACTGACATATTAGATCTTTGCATTAACACTTGTTTTCTGCCCACTTGTTTAACAGTGAGCATACATGTCCAAGACAAATATGAATAGTCTTCACCTTCATTCTTCTACAGAACCTTGGAAAAGTCATTAATATTAATCCATGTTACTCTTCAACTTAGCATATATATAGGCATCCCTGTGTAACAGACATCTGGCATAATGAACTGCAGTCAGTGCAAGGTAGATAAGAAACATGTACGCAGAAATACAAGAACATTACAAATGATTATAAATATAAAACCAGTTACATGCTTTGTTCACTGTTGTACAGAGGGTATGTACAATAAACACTGCACTATGCAGTATTAACACTACTTCCAAGCTGTATCATCACTCACAGCTGGCCATTCGCAGTGAACAGATCTGTCGGTCCAGTGGATATAGCTTCAAGTTCATGGGGCATGCCAGCGTCAGGGAGATCCTGTAAACATCAGAATTATCTGATTACACATACCAACTAAATAATACATTTTTCTTATCGATATCTCTTTGATAAATTTTATACTTATTGTAACTGTGACTGTGAAATTCCTGGGCTTAAAATGGACACAGAGCTTTTGAAAAAAACTAATTTCAATGACTGCACTTACTCTTATCCACAGTTATAATACAAGTATAAAATTCTTCTCCATGTTCAGTTCTGCAACACAGACCTTTTTTACAATGAAGCGTTGTGAATATTAAAATGAAGTTATACAACAAAATACCTAACCATACAAAACCATGGGACAAGGATGCATTCTGTAAAGAAGATATAAGATCTTTTCTGCTACAGCATACTTTTTATTCAATGGAAGAACATATATCATACTAATGTGGTTTATATTTGTATAGGAGTAAAGCAGAGTTGAGGAACTGTCACGTGTTACTGTGTAAAAGCGTTTATATAATTTTAACAAGGTTATGGATAGTTATGCGTAAATTGTAGTTGACTACAATGTCAGGTATTTGAATGAAATGGTTGAACAATACACGAAACACAACTATATTTAAATGTATAACATTTTCCTTCCGTTGCCTCCGTCGCCAATTACAAGCGGCTTCTTGATGTACATAATGACAAATGACGTACATTGAGCATGTGAAGTGCCTGCAGGTCTGGCAGACTTTAGAGGAAGATTGTGTACTTAAAAGTCAAGAAACGTGTTCATTGCATAACAATAATTAGCAAGGCATGTTTATTGCTTTCGTTTTATTATGATGATAACCCGACTACTGACACAAGCCATGTACAGACACTCCCCGACTAACGTAGTAGCTGCGTTCCCGCAGGCCCCGTAGGAACGGCAATTGAATGAGCGTTTGGTAAAAAATGTGGATACATTAGGGTGGGTACACACTTGTAACGCTACCGCGTATCGTAACGCCGTAACGTTACAAGTGGCTGACACGGTACGGAGTTACGAGTTAAACTTGCATCCCGTAACACTACGGCGTAACAGTAACCACCACGCGTGACACTCTGAGGTTCCCAGTTTGTTACGGGAGCCC
>BLKM01000286.1:719606-915974 GCA_013340265.1 Coptotermes formosanus
GGCATGATGATGTTGTGGAAATGTCCTTCCTTCTCATTGGCGAAAAACAAATCAGGCATCCAGACCCTGGCCGCGTCCGTCAGGGTCAGATATTTGATTCTACCTGCGCCACAGAACATAACCATCATTCATATCTCTAGCATATCATTTCTACAAATTCTCTTTCTATCAGGTAAGACAATTAAATGAAGTGAACTGTATAAACGGTATAGATCGTCTGTTACTTTCTGGCCAATGGAGTGTTCAAACAGAGAGCGAGTCACACTTGTGCAGCAACACTGACAGCGAATGGGCGGGCAAAACAAAGCAAACAAACAGCTCCTGCCACCTCACGCACAGAGAAAAAGGCTCGTTCGCCAGCTCCCATATACGCACCGGTCAAAAATTAAAGATGACATATGAAGTTTAATAGCTTCTCTACTTATTTTAAGACCATTATATAAAGACGCCTTTGGAAGTGTATGTATAATTCCAAGCAGTCTTAACCTTGGAATTAATAGGAGTGATGGCAAGGTACAAGCGTAAAAAATAAAATAGTGAAGAAGAAATATGTAGCAGAAGAAAGTGGAAGAGAAAGATAGAAGGAAAATTAGGCAAAACGAAGTAAAAGGAAAGGCAGAAGAAAAGAAGAGAATGTACGGCTGGAAGGAGAAAGTTAAGCCAGCACGAAGAAAAACAAAGAAAAGACGGTGGATGGAACTGAATAATGTCGAAGAAAAAGGAAGAACATGGCAACCCAGAAACAGCGCCGGCAAGAGGGCGGGGAAGCCGATACAAATTACCGGGACCCAGCGCTCCGGAAGGGAACACGCGGCCCGAATATATTGCATATGTGTTTGCCTTTATCGGTGGTATAATTCTTTGTCCGTTGTACAGATTAACCCTTTCAGCCCAAGCCAAAGGCTCCCTGCAACTGACAGCCAGTCTTTCCAATTTCGTATGAAGATAGGCGGTTCACCCTTGCTGGCTGGCCCGAAAAATTTTTTTTTCGTTGGGTCCCGAACCCGCTGTCAGTGGCTATGCCCAGGAAGAATATGCTTGACACTAACCTCCAACGTCGTTGAACTTGAGCCGTTCGTCCGTCCACTGCTCCCTGAACGTTAGCTGGACGCTGTATTCCTGCAACGAGAGGCACTGTGTACACCTGTTCCTGCCGTGAGTGTGTGACGACGATCTGCAGCTGACGCGTGGGACCTGAACTGCAGCGCTTGTGCACTGGCTACGAAGTGTAACCGTGGCGAAATGGCAATATCCTGCCATCGTACTGCGGGTTTGCAAACCACATGAAAAACCCGTATGCAGGTAGAGTTAACTACCGACGTTCCCAGTACAGAGAACCATTTCTAGTCCCGTCGCGGTACAGTAAACAGTACCGTAATGTTGCGGGGGGAGTTGTTTCGCGTCTTAATTTATTTCATGAAGCGTCAGGTAAAGGCAAAATTGTCCAAATGCTCAAAAAAGCACCAAGTCATTAAGGTGTATGAAGGAGTGGAAGTGCATTTCCAGGAAATCTTTAATCTTGGGATATGTGTGTGTGTGTGTGTGTGTGTGAGTTTTCAGGCTGTTTCTACAGCCCCTTTAGCTCCACGAAAATAACTCCCAGTGTCCAATGGATAGGAGGCCGAGTAAGTCCCACAGCATGTCAGAAAAAGTGTGGAGAAAGCAAAAGCTCTTGGCACTGCCAGGAATCGAACCCCTGTATGTCAGTCGTCCAACCTGTAGCATGGTCATTATACCGTCTGAGCTATCCCGACTACAACGATATTTTATGTGCTGAACGCATTACACTGTCAAATCACAAGTTAATTACGAATGACGTACTGGCAACGAACTGACCGTGACTCGACGCTATCCCACAAAGGTTCTGTGGTACCGATGAAAAATCACAAATTGCATAAATTAGAATAGCCGGTTTCTGTATCGACAATCAAGTCCAAAACTTCCAAACGGCGAGTTGGAGGCGCTATCTACAGAATTTCACCTCTTACAGATCAACAATTACTCGTACGTCAGAACTAATAATTAAGTTAATGGTAAAGGTCTCCCCATAACATGCCACGCAGGCACAGAGGGGAAGCAGAGGTATGGCCTCGGCGCTAGGTGGAGGTAGGTGGCCAAGGCCGCGCCTCTCCCCAGTACCCATTCGCAAAGGACGCTGGGTGCGCGCCAGGCCCGGTACGGAGGGGTGTGTAGAAGACAAAATCACTTGTCCTCACTGGGGTTCTAAGCCCGAACTGTGAAACCCATAACGACTGCGACGTCCTGGGCCGCATTAATTACGTTATTCTTAAATGTTTATCATTCACGGCTACGCCAGTGGTGTCGGTAGTAATAACAGTAATTAGTAATCAGTTGTAACGAGTTATTTGCGAGCAGCACTTAACAGAGGTCAAAGGTTGACTTGACGCTCCGACACTTACTCAGTTCTTTCTGGGGTCCCACAGTTGGTCCAAACTTGGTAGTGTAATACAAAGTACTACTGATTGTCAGCAGTCCTCCGTCCAGTCGTTCAGCCGTGGCCTACCATTATTTAGAGTAATAATAATAATAATAATAATAATAATAATAATAATAACATTCCTGCCTATAAGAGGCAATAAAATGCGAATACACAAAAATTAAAAAGTACTCTAACAGGCGAAATTAAGGACCAACACACAACAGTTATACCCTTTTTTGGCAGTTTAAGGAAGTTTTCTTCTTATGTTCTGACAGTTCCGGCAATGCTACCTTGGAAATTCTTGTGTTGAATATTTTATCAACAATTAATGCCATAAAATATATAATAATAATAAATATAATAATAGCATTTATTTCTTGTTTGTTTATGTGCTGAGTAAACAAATAAGTGAAAAAAGAAAATAATAATAATTTGGACAGTACAGCCCTTTTTCGATTCCAAATTTGGTGAAATTTCTTCAAAGGCTTGCTGGTTTAAATGCTGATATCGACAGATGGTTCCAACACTCTCCCGTGATTTTTTACTCGAGCTGAAATACAATGAGCGCTGTTCCTCTGTTGCTGGATGTGTCAGTTCGGTTCAGCACCGTCAGCACAGCTCGAACGTGTCACACACTCTAGTAATTCAACTAGTTCTAACAGCCTGGCCATGTTGCTAGCACTAACTGAATCTCTCTCTCTCTCTCTCACACACACACACAGCAATATGCACACCACATGTATACACATACAATCACAGCGCCTGCCGCAGTAGTTCTCAAATCATGATAACGCGAGATTTCATGATGGGCTGTATTAACTAACTGGTACCAAAAGAAGTTAATTTCTTCACTGTTTAATTAAAAATTTCCAGTACTTGAGATTCTTATTAACAGAATAAGATTAAACGTGTTAAAGTTCACACGGTAAAACCATAAAAAAATATTTAGTGCTTTTGTTGCCAGCCACTGTCTGAGAAATATTCCATACTTGGAAACATCGACGCTATGATCAGCAAAATGAGTAGGCACTGTCAGTACAATGATATTTTTACTTCGTATTTTAAAAGAGTAACGCAAAATTGTGCCTATACAAAGGTCATCCAAGAAACGAGAAAGTAGCATATGCAACTGTTTAGCTTTTTCATTACGAGCCTGAAGGTTCGACACGATTAATACCAAAGCTCACTATTATGGAAACTTACTGCTCTAATACCTAACTTTGAAATTATCTTTCCATCTCATTCTTGGCCCTCCAACAGTTTCACCACCAGAAGTATGCACAAGAACACTGAACATACACGGAATGAAACATAACAGCTGTACTTTTGTGTTGTGAATATACCGACAGACTTTATTACATTTTAAAATAACAGTCATCAAAATACAGTATGCATGCTTCATAAAATAATGTTACGTTGTGATTTTATGATGATGCATATTGTATTTTGATTACTTATTTTAACAAGTAGAAACTTTAAACAATTTTAATGCATTCGACCGCTTTTACATTGGCCCAATTAAGTCAAAATCCTCAAAACTTACTTGGAAATTTATTGAGTATAAAACGGCATTTTTTCCAGCAAACTTTGTCCAAACTACTTTTCATTCAAAAAATACTGAGTCAAATAACACTCGAGATGCGCGTAGGGACGCATGTCGATCATGTTATCAATTGTCCGTTACTTCTGTACGATTTTAACTGAGGCTTTAATGCTTCACTTAAAGTCTCAGCATAAAGTCTCATAAAACCGATTCAGTCGTTCTTCAGTCTCGGATGGACAGACAGAGGAAGACATACGGCGCAGGCAAGATGCACACTTTTGCAATTTCTGTTTGGGAATACGCCAAAAAACACAGCAATATGTGTCAGGGCACGATGCCATTGCCACGTAACAGCCTGATGGCATAACAGTAACAGTATTATGAGGATAATAATTACATAATATTAAAAATGATGATGACGACGATTATGATAAAGCAACAAGTAAAATATCGTGAAATTTAAAAATAAATATGGCACGAAATCTTACGCCACAAGCAGCTGTGTAAGTCGCATCCTTTACAGTATTCTTACGGTATCAGACATTCTAAAAATGAAAATCATATAAACAGTACTTAAAACTGAGTTCCTACCTCACAGAAAACAAATGGCATGTTCGATGAAAGGGCGAGTTAATAAATACAGCTTAGAGTAAACAATGGCTCCTTATTCCGAGAACTGTACGAAAACACATTGAGTACACAGCGAGCGCATGCTAACAAACGCTGCAGGTGGCTTGATCAAGCGCGCACAGCCATGTGCTGTTAAGTTATCTTGTGACCGGTCACTTGGAAGGCCAAAATAAAGACGCAATATGCTGAAATAGGCCAAAGGCTGTGATGCTATTGATTGGCTTTTACTGGATCAGGATTGTGTCACTGGCGGTGCTGTTTTCTGGAATGTGACAGCGTGTATTTTGATAGACAGGCTGCTACTAGAAAACAGCGTCTATCTACCACACTACGTGGCGCCCGCGCTAACGCATAAGGCAGGACATTTTGTTTTCAGTGACGTGACACTCTCAAATCGCACAGTTATGACAGAAGCTTACAAATGTAAAGTACGGGGCGGGCAAACAAAGAAACGAATATAACTCTCACAGAAGCTGTTACTGTGGTCAGTACAAGAAGTACTGACTTACATGGAATGTGACGCCGTGTAGTCTGGTAGATAGCTACCAGCGGTTTTTAGATGCCTTCTGTCCCTATCAATTGGTTAGAATAAACCTGTCTGCTACAACAAAGGAGGCAGAAAGCCCTTCCAAAACGGCGGTAACAGTGCACCAATCTACCCGGCACCACAGCCCAAACGACAGTACTCGAAATGTGAACATTTATTTCACCGTCGGCGTAGTATTCTAGACTAGCACCAGTCTGAAGGATCACAATCCACTGTCGCTTCTTAGATGTCCCGTGATGTGCCATTTGGAAGGAACTGTCCTGGTTCTGAATCCTGCTGCAACTCTAAACTCGAACATTTAGAAAGAGACCTGTTTTGAGAATTCACAGTTCACTGTTCACTTACGATGTGAATGGACCTGCTTTCTGTTTTAGAGCGATAATTACTTCCGGAATTAATTCCTGAACGCTGGAATTTACATCTGGCGCCTCACACATAGTGTCGGTTCTAGGAAATTAGCAATGTCTGTGTTAATAACAGAAAGATGTTACCCGAAACGTCAGATAGATTTCAATAGTCTATAGATCGTGAAGAAAGCAAATGTAATATGAATACACAGACTTGATATCATGGTCTAGTGTCAACGTGGCACTATTTTCCTTGGATATGGTATATTTGTTTAAAACACTTAAACTGCAACGTCTCATAATATTCTACGGGTGCTACACTATGAGCTTCTACACAGTTGCTGCCCTTCCCTTACACCACAATAGAGGCACATCCAGCCCCCAGAATGTCGTACTTATAACAATTCTAATTAGCATGTTTACAGCTGCACTTCAGTGCACTAATATTGCTTAAGTTTCTTGCCATTGCACCACCTCCAGGCACAAAAATATCAAATACAATTATAAACCATATAAAGCCAAAATGCTTTCCTGTAACGCACTTCCTACGGCAACTTTCTTTAAGATAGGCCTATTGTTGGCAGTCATGCGAAGGATGTAAATAGTCATATGGACATATATCACGTAAACAGGCTGGGATAGCCTACGCTAAAATTGTGTGTTGTCATTAAGACAAAAGTAATGTTTCCCAACAATGTGGAGGTTAAAGCAATCCCCATTACAGGCCTTACAGGCCCTGAGGGCTCCAGGATGTTGAGGCTACCAAGACTTCAATACAGTCGGCACATGAAGGTGGTAAAGCTGTCAGCCCTACGCACCGGCCGCCTTTACCTCCAGGAAATATTCCTGGTACTCATTTCTGCTGAGTCGACCCCAGGCCCACAGTGCGGCCGGAAGGATTATGTCAATGAAAAATTCCAGTGACACCAACGGGAATCGAAACCGCGACCTGTCGGCTTGTAGCACAGTGCCTCAACCAACTGCGCCAGCACTTTGGAGATGCTTTAAGAAATACCGGAACCAAGATCCGAAATCCAAGACTACGTATCTGTTGAAGTGACAAGTCGATAACCGTACATTTTGACCAAAAAAACAATGAATTCTTGACACCGTTATATTTAACAAAAACGATAAAAGCAGTATGCGAATAGGTGGACTAAATTTTGTAAAATAGCGACCCTTGTAAAATATGACGTTGTCGCTATGCTTAATTGAACACCACGCCAAAAAGGCGTACTGGAAATTTGGGTTATAGATCCAGATATTCTTAATATCGTTACTAGAGAGATCTTCAAGATCTGAGGGCTTTGTTCCATGGGAAGAAGCCTCCAGTATCTACTGGTTAGACGGCCGGGAGGGCCTCAGAGTTCTTAAGGACCTGTGAGGACAGAAATCGTTCTTCTTTGGCGGATATGTAACACGGATCCCCGCGCTATCCTGACAGTTACCAGTGTATAGTGTTCGGCACTAAACGTCTCAAGAAAATAACATTTGTACTTATTACAGCAGGTATATCGCGACCCTCGGTCACTCCCTTCAATTTTTTTCCACACATGCACGCACGCACGCACACATACACACATATTTTCTAATCACCAGAAACGCATATACTGTAATTATTTTAAGAACACAAAAGCTGAACATTGACTAAAGTCAAAATAGCAAGCGGCTGGCATGCAAAGCAATAAGAGTGTCACTACTGGTACCTGCAATGCGCCTTGACCATTGGGCTGCACCCTCGGAACAAAACCGGACCCCGTTCAGCGGGGGTTGCACGGAACAGCGGGCATACAAACTGCGTGCAAAAGGTGGAGGGAGGACATGCTAAGGATGGGAGAGAGCAACGATATCCTGAAGACTGCTGCCTTTTGAAATATGACGCAGTGAATTTGGTAGATAGGTACAGACGTTTCGGAGGTGCGTGCTGCTTTTGCATTCATGGTATTCATCTTAATATACAAGTTTCGTTCTTAGACTGTACAAGAAGAGGGATCTCCATGTGTGTCTAGAGTCAGTCGAAAAATGGACCCAACCAGCAGATGGAAGCAGTACGCTTGCCGAAGCGCGGGTACCTATCTATACAGCGTCACATCCAAGAAGACTTGTAACATTCATAGGTACCTCTGTCAGAACATCAACTCTCACAAACCGTAACATTTCCTCCTTGAAGCAGGAAAACGTCATCTTGTTGGGGCGATGTTGTGGAATTCAGAGCACGGCTGGTTGGATCTAGGAGAAGGACATCCCTTTCCATTCTGAATTAACGAAATTATTAATACAGCGTTGTTGTTTCAACGAAATATTACTTCCTTACTTTTCCTCAGAAGTTTAGTGTACTCAAAATGTCTGTGTACAATATGTTCAAAACTTTCAAGATAGACACTTCAATTTTTAGACACGTTCTCATAGTCCCGAAAAGTGCCTCTTACCTATGTGACGTTCGTCTGTCTGTCTGTTTCTCTGTCCGTCCGTCCTTCTCCATGTATCTGCTCGGCTCCTACTGGACGGATTTCCGTGAAATTTGATGGTTCAGGCGGCAGGACAGACTTTTGTGTGAATTTAGTTCATATGGATACTTCAGTCAGAATGGTTCAGTTAGGACGCCATCTGATTGCAACACTACCAACAAGCGAGCATGACACGCTGGGGTGCATCTTGCAGGTGTGGGGCGATCACAGCGTCACCGCATCTGTGTCGCTTGGACAACAGGCACGCTGAGTCATACCTTGGTGGACAGCAGGTGTGTGACAGTGTAGTTCCATAAGGGCTCTGGTGGTTGTACAAAACCAGAACTACCTGCGTTTTGAAATTCCAGTGAATAAGTGAATTTAATTAGTTGTAGTGATTGGGAAAGTCAAACTGTGTTGTACTAATAATAGTGATCAGAGTATCAGTGAAGAAAAGTAATGGACATTTGATGATTACAGTTAAATATTGTATTTCACACTTCCAATTTAAGAACCGGCGATTTGATAGTCATTTAGGCTTACAGAAGCATTAAGTGTCTTCTGTCTAAATGATGGCATGTGGTTAAAACCTCGTGGATTAACCACGCAGTTTGGGCGCCAACATTGATATTTAGCACTTTCAAGAAAATCTGTCGACATAATCCAAATTTAATCGGACAAAACTGTCGGGCGCAATACAAGATAACCTGAGTTCGTTTTGTTGTTGCCGGTGACATCAAATCGCTGTAAAAGCGCTCCCTTTGGCTGAAATGGTAACAAAGCTGTTAGTCCGTCCGTCTGTCCACATGTATCAGCGCGGCTACCACTGGACGGAGTTATGTGATATTTGATACTAGGGGAATATTATGAAAAATCTGCCGACGAATGCAAACTTGGTTAAAATCGGGCTGAAATGTCGGGCACCTTACATAGAGATCTACGTACATTTCACTGTTGCCGGCGACATTAAGCGCTCTCTTCGGACAAAGTGGTATCAGGCTATAAGGATAGCCAGGGAATAAATAGCACTCAAACGCGCCAAGATGTTGCGTTGTATATGTATTTAGAACAGTTGGGAAACCTAGTTACAGATGACAGGATGATATTAAAATGTATATGCTGTGGTAGGGTTTTGACTAGATCCATGTGGGTCAGCATAGGGACCAGTGTATGGGGGCAGCGAACACAGTGATAAATATGTGGGGTTCCTGAAGTGCAGGTACATTTTTAACCAGCTGAGCTACAACTGATTTCTTAAGAAGCACTCTAATTCGTGGACTTAATTATGAAGGGCGTCAGCAGCTCAGAGGAAGTTTCAAGTAGCGTCGAATTGAAGGATAATTGTGAGTTACGGCTTGAAAAGGGCTTAGAGAAAAGTGGCAACGTCGTAAGTTGACGTCCCATCCAGGCACTTTTCTAGGGAACTGAGGAAAATTACGAAACATTTCAGCTATGGTAGCCGGTTTAGGGCAGACATTTGAACCCGCGGCTTTCCAGTATGCAGTATGTAGTGCTGCATATTACCGTGTACTTCTATTGTATAAACATCAATAGTTAACCAAAAAATGCACCTCTCATTTGGGAAAAAAGTCCCTAAGTGTTACTACCTACATGTTTCGGCTCACGACCATTAGCAAGGAGTATAAACAGTAATGGACCTCAGTGCACCGAAACATGTAGGCTGTGAAATTTAGAAATTATTTGCCAAACAAAATTATATATATATATATTTTTTAGCTATTGATGTTTTTGTAAGTTAACTCTCCTATCTTTACACCGAGCTTTCGTTACACCCAAAGACCAGAAGTGAAACAAGCAACCGTGCTTCATGGTTATATAAACAAGTTTAACACACGAAACGTTAGGGGCAGACTGCCTGCCAAGTTCAGCTCGGGTCACTTGACTCGCGACTTGCTGCGTTTTATGTTACAGGCCTTGCGATGGGCTGATTGCGCGTCCAAGAAGTCTCATACAGTTATCCAAGACTCCCAAAGAAGTATCTAAGGACTGCTTTAGGATCGGTTTTGAACACAAACACGACACGGTTTCTGATCGTTATGGGTTTGCCAAGGCATCGGGTTCGGTACTCGCTAATCCAGCTCTGTAAAACGTGTCATTTGGCATTTATCAGCACCACACAGCACATTCTGCACTTGATCTAGTTTGTTAAATAGAAAGAATTTTGGCTAAAAGGCACTTTTAGGTGGGCACTGCTGTAAGCTGTTGCTCAGAAATGATTGCATTACTGTAGCTCAGTGTACTGCGTGACTCTAACGGTTAGGGTAGATTCTTCCGTGGCAGTTCATGTTTCATCCTTACTGCTGTGACGCATATTGGAAAGGGAGACTCTCCTTACTGCAAGAAATATTTTGCCTTGATTTTTGTAACAGGTGTATTGGTTTCAATAAGTTTGAAGTGACATCCGAGAGTTGTAATAAACATGCTTGGTATTTCATTTTAGGTTCTGGTAACATTTTCGGTTCCCACAAAGAGGAACAACAACATGCAGGACGGAAATTAACTTGGCCGCATGAAAAACATGTGGTAGTCACGGACACCACTGCCTTCAGTGCCAGCAGCACGTGAATTTGAAGCTAAATTTGAAGCTTCATAGAGGTAAAAGTGTCAGTGAGGCTCAGTCACAAGCACTATAATGACCAAAGAAGCAATTTAATGGGAAAGCGGGAGAAACTGGACGTTTAGACGGAAGTAAGGAGATGCTGTCTCACCTGTGTGTTACAGCAACTCAGCTGGCCTACCAGTCAAATGGAAAATACTTTCCCGCGTACGCAACACGAGAACCTTTTATGTTCTTATCATATCATGCCTATTGCGGTTTATACAATCGTCGGAAAGAGATGTCTAATAAACGGGAAGTCGGAAGGGACTTGGCGGTTTAAAGTTGCAAGTATGTGATGTAATGTTGGTGTAGACTTGCGCATCGGAAGCTACACTGAGGACCAACAACACAAAGAATCAAACAACATACATGGACGGCAATGTTATCCAGTCACAGAGGGACTGACATTCAAATAGTGAGACAGGTGACAGTCAAAGTGAGCACGGCATGGGTCCAGGAAACACCAACAACACATTGCATTCACACACAATTTGGACTGACCAAATCATTGCGATACGTTAATTATTTCCGCTTAACATGGTTCCAATGTTCGTACTCTATACAGCACGGATTCAGAGATTTCAATTAACAAGGCGGGAGGAGAGATAAAATTACTAACATGCCATCTGGAAGAAATCTCTGAATTTTTTCAGGTTTGTAGCTGCCTTGAACTCACCTGTCCCCAGGACTGCACGCACCCCAAGCCAGCCTCAAAATTCACCAATAAATATACGTCACCAAAATTCAGTCTGTTTCACTTAAACCTTCATATGGCCTTGCTATTACGACATTAATTTATGGCCTAAATATCAAGTGTTTTTTTCGATATTAGTACAGTTTAATAGACGAATTATGATTCCAATGAATATAATCTTCAAAAAAAGAATTGGAAAATAAAATAGGCGGTCAGAAAGTCATTTTACAAGGCTTATTGGAAGTGATACTGACAATATGAAATGTGTTGACAAGAAGGGGCTACTGTCATATTGCGAAATAACACCCTCGTTCCAGGCGATTCCATGTGCACTGGCAGAGAAAACGCCCAGAACCCTCTCATTTTAATTCTCTAGTTTTGTATAGTCAAATTCACGCCTTCCGCGATTTTTTAAAACACATCGTCTTCCGAATTTTTAACTTAGGGAGAAAACGGGAGCTTATTTGAAATCTAACATTACGTGCCATATAACAATATACAACATATTTAAGTTACTTCATATCAAAGTAGCTATAATCGCCTTGATGTTTTTGTTCTGTATTTCTATCCTCCTTCCCAAAATCGACATCAAGGAAAAAACACAACATTCTCCGTTTTCGAACACACAAAACACTTTTAAGAATACGTATTATGGGCTGAAGTGTATAAGGTATCAGAAGACAATGCAGTTCTGCGCGCTGCGAGGTGGTAATGTGAGCAGCATTGCGCAACGTTAGTCAACATACCCTGAACAGTGTCTGTCGCATAGTTATATTTTTATGATACACCTAAGATTGGAAGAATGTAAAACAGTAAATAACAGACAGAAAGGTAACATAAGAATACCTCAATAGGAAAAGCAGAAAGAAATGTAATTGCAGCGTATCGTTGCCTCATAACTTGCTTCTTTTTTACAGATGAATGCACAACAAAATCTCCGCATCACAAGAAAAGACTTTCTTTTGAAGTTTCCTCTTCGACCCAGTAATGAATACATGTGTGGAGACAGTTACTGGCATTAGGCTTCCGCGATTGCATGTGTGTTTCAAAGCCTTTTGTGTCCTAGATTTATAAATACATTAGCTTCGTCATGTCTGTCTGTCTGTCTGTCTGTCTGTCTGTCTGTCTGTCTGTCCGTCCGAATGCAACAACTCGGCTCCCACTGGGCGGAGATGCATGAAATTTTATATTTTAGAATTTTTATAAAATCTGTCGAAAAAACTTAAAGTTTCCGTAAAATCTGACAAGAATAGTGGGTGCAGTACATTAACACGTATGGATACTTACGGCAATATCTCGCTGAATTAGTGTTAAAATGAAATATTTTATGCAAAATTTGTAGATAAAATCAAAACATTTTATGTTCATTGCCTTTTTGCCGAAAATCGTGCCGTTTATGAGTTGTGGAAAAATATGGTAGATCCAGATGGGCCACAGACAACATAATAGAAGGCATGCGCTTTCCATAATGGATAAGTAGACTACAGACACACACTCAGAATATGTAATACGTATTGCTTTTCCACGGCAACAATGGTTAAGCGAACACGCCTCAATACGTACATTCCCCGTCTTGTTCAAGTCCTATGCCGCAGGACGCAAAGCACGCGTGTCCACGTAAAACGGCCTGTACAGGGACACACACGATTCTAGCTATACCATGACGATCTCTGTCGCTAATGCTTCTGTCCATGTTATGTGAGATAGTCTTGCACTTTCAAATTGTGGGTTTCATATTCTGGTGACACATAAACACACAGACGGTATGTGTACCAGGTGAAACACAATACACATGTCGCCATATTTAGCGAAATTTACTTTACTTGTATCAGTGGACAAAGAGAAACTTATATCCAGTTTTCTTTGCTTATTCAACCACAGATGATCAAGCAACGCAACACAAAGTATGGAACCACACACAATCGCGCGCGCACCGTGCTTGGAAGAGCCTCAGCACATGCTTTTGTTGTTGCATCGAGGAAAAGACTTCATATAAAGTCATTTCTTGTGCTTCGTAAGTTTTGGTACGTATTCATCTGGAATAAATATACAAGTAGTGTTTTAATGTGGTATAATTATAATATCTATATTTTGCTTTTACTTCTGCTTAACTCTTTTCAGAATAATTTTTATCTTCTATTTACTATTTTTCACTTTTCTAATATCAGATATACTATAAAATGCGTTTACGTAACCGACGCCACCAGCTGATGTGGAATTTTCCGTGCATATCTATTGTTATGGCGTGGAACTGCCCACACAGCAACTTCGTCACCCCGCTCCCTTCTAAAAGGTCTTGCGTAACGCAGAAAAAGGAAGACTGCATGTAATGCATTCCACTGTGTCGAATTTAATAGCAAATTCCTCTACTTATGTGTGAAGAAACATAAACATATGCACCCTTAAAACGACCTCCCGTCCCGTTCTTTATTCTAAACCTTTCAGGAGATATTATGTTTCGCCAAACTTTCTTTCTTCAGATCCCCAGCCAGTAGCTACACAAGATTCAAAAGAAACATAGATTTATCCTTTTCCATTTATTTTTATATGTATGTTGTTTTGATGTGATGTGAAACTGCTCATCCAGAAAGTTCTGCGGCCACTTCTTGCCACCCTAATTTATTATTATTGCTTTGCCTCTCTGGCCTGACAGGTATTGTTTCACGTGTTAGTATGAGAACTTCTTAATTTTCATATAAAACCAATAAAGTATACTTTTTAAAAAAGGTTTAATTAGTATCTGACACGTTTCAGATTAACCGCCATCCTCAGGTAACACAGTAATATATCAGGAATAGTTAAAGACCACTGTACATAAAAATAAATAAAATATAACATAGCGATACGGTTACAAACAAGAAAACCGCTGAAGGTAATACAAACAAATATCTAAACCAACTGAGATATATATTGCCTTATTATATTTAATACTTTGTGTTGCCCTTCACAGGTTTAATTGTTCAAAGTCATACTCATAGTTACATTTTACTTGTTTGTTAACACTAAACGGTCTTCTAATTTCCCTTCAGTATTAATGCGAGCCCTGAGGATGACGGTTAAGCCGAAACATGTCGTATGGTACATAAAAGCCTACGAAAAGTGTATATTCTTCGTTTTACTGTCTTATTACACTGGTTTACACGGTAGCAATATCTTATACAACTTCTTAGTTTTGTCGTAAGTACATTACATTACTATTTAAACAAAACCCGTTTTCGGCTCATGAAATGTTGTGTAATGTACTTCTAAGATTCAGTACGCATGTTTTGCGCATGTACTTTCTGATGGCCCCTCGTATTTGTCAGTGACCAACACAAGCTGAGTAAGTAATTATTACTGGGGTTAGTTGGTAGCACCGGAGAAGCAAACTTCTCACTGTGAAGCTACCAACAAACATGCTGTTTAGATAGTTTTACGGCATATGAAGGGTTAAGATCTGTTCCTGTCTGGTGGAAGGACAGACAACAGAGAGAGTTGTGAACCGCCCGAGAACCAACATTGGAAAGCAAGAGTAAGTCCACAAAACACAAGACACCAAGCGGTGTAATATATACAGTAACACACAATTCGATCAGAATGGCTGTTAGTCAGTTATCGAAACCGATGACGTCACCAGACTCACCATTTTATAATCGTTTATTTTGCTGATTGATCGTAGATAGATGTTCACACTGACCGAAGTGGCTGCGCTCACTGATGGAAAACAACAGAAAAGAATTATGCATTAATTTTATATTGAAATGAGTGTCAATATAAACAGTTTATTTTGACCTGGAACTGCGTCAATCAGCAACATCACGCATCCGCGCGGCAGCAGCCACTCTAATGCGACAGAGAATATGGATCTACCTGGTTTTATGCAGATGTCCTCTTGGGTAGCGCCGGACGGGGCGAGCCACACTACGTACCGTGACAGACTTGCTGGACCAAATAAAACCAGGACCTGGTGCAGGTACCACAAGTCACGCTGATGCCACCTTCACCCTTGGCACCCGAAGTACAGGATGTGAGAGGTGACTTATGCACTATGTGTCTGGCTGCAGAATCCGAGGGATTAACACCACTGACACCGACGCCACTATTTGACAAGATCCAGAGCCAGCTCTATCCACCCCCTTTCCTCACAGTCAAGTCTAGTTTCATCCAATCCGTCTTACTAACTACCTAACTCTGTGTTAGCACGAAAGTTTTATCGCCGCTAAACCAAAGACATCTTAGCGGAAAACAGATTAAGCCAGCTGCATCCAAGTCCCATCTGCACAACCCGAAACCAAAGGCATATCCTTCTATAAACTTCTTTGACTCATAAGTAGTTTCCTTATAAACAATTTCATTGTCTGAAATCTTACTACATTTCCTGTCTGTTAACCCAACGACTTGTCCGGCCCTTTACAATTTCGTGTATTTCAGCACCCTCACATTCCTAGGTGAATATACATGAAGAATTCCTCGTTGCATAAAAAGGACTATCCTGAATTGATATTTACTCTTTGTGCATCCGTGGTACTTTCAAATGTCTGTGGCTACTTTACAGGCGAGATCCGATGAGGCTAATGTGTACGTAAGAGGGGAAGGACTGTAGTGGTTATCAGCGTGCCATAATTTGTGAATTTGGTGTCGTTACAAGGACAAAGGCAGCCGGGATGTAAATCTGACCTCTTACTTCTGTCCGGCGCCGACATCAGTAATGCGGGCAGGTTTACATCTCTGTTTCATTGCGGGTTCATGGCTTGTGGTGCGCTGCGCTGGACCTGCAGTGTTGGTTGGATCCATCTTGTCCATGCGTACCTTCAGTCTGGTGCTTCTTGAGCAAAACGGATGGACAGGGCACCCCGAAGAAAGTGCATCTAAAGGGAGCTAATTCAAAATGCAGTAACAGTGTTCCACTAATGAAAATAATTGTAGAAAGGAGAAATAAAGCGACGTGGCAACTAGAATAGTATATGAAGCAACAAGAAGTGGGTGTGACGTTGCATTTCCGAATCATTGAGAATTGCACCTATACGTGATAAAAAATCCGGGCCGGCACGTGTGATGTTCTGATTTAGCTGCTTTAAATGGTCTGCACAGAGGCAGAATTTACTTCTAGTTAAATCAATTATACGAACAGGATATTTGTAAGAGCGTTTATTTTGAACATCAGTGGAACTAACAAGAACTACAAATTAGTAATTGAAGGAGGTACTCAGACATTTCTAAACATAATTCCACCTAGTGCAGTTTTTCCATTGTGTTAAACTTGCCAGTTCTCACCTCAGTGTTTGGCACCTGCCCCATATTCGTCAATCGTATGCAAAGTAACGAGGGAATTACCAGTCAAAAATGACAGAAAATCATCCATTTCTGCCTTTATTTTATTCCTTTCTTATATCTACCTCCTTTCCTCCTCTCTCCGTTATGGCTTTCCTATTTATTGCCCATCCATTCGCCATTCTCAGCCCATTCCTTCCTCCTACTATCCCACTTTCATTCTTTCCGTTTCGTACCTTTCACCTTATCTCCTTCCTCCCTTATTCCATTCCCATCCCTGTTATTTGTCCGTTCCTTTCTCACTCCTCACCCCGTAACAGAGCAGCGCTGTGTAGGTTTCTGTCTGAGGGCCAGCATTTCTACCATGGGTCTCCACCGCGCGACTCGCGGCCACATTTCTAATTATACAGACACTATACAAATTACACAGCAATACAGCTGTCTTCAGTTAGAACGAGTCCACGCGATCCACCCACATGACATGTCTTAGCTTTGTCGAGTTTTATTTTTCAGTTACAATTCAGTCGTCTTTACTGGCAGTAGTTTTGTGAGAATGGGGTTTCTACTTACATGAAAGACTCTGTACCCGTCAGTTCATTTTGTAGTTTTGGTTAAATTTTAGTTAATACGGTATAACTCCAATTATCCGGACTCTTTTCATCCGGATCAACAATAATCCGGATCGGCTTGGCCCTTCTGGTAACTTTGTCCAGAATTCTGCAAAACTAATTTTCCTTGAAATTATCGGTTATGGGATCGAGTACAGTACTGTAAAGTGTTATGGCTGTCTAGAACTTCAAATCAGGTGGGGTAAAAAGGTTTAGACGCAGGTACGTACTGTGAATAGTAACAGCCGAAGGGGTTACTACATTAGACAAGGAATTCCCAATTGTCAAATACATGTAAGGAATTATGTATTAAGGTTTTATTTGTACGTAAATAAATACGAAGCCTAAAAATAGCCGTTTGTAGAAACTTTTTTCCACTTTAAACTGCCAATGTAGCCTACTGTCAAAGAAAAATCCAATTATCCGGATTCTCTGCATATTCTGACGGCTCGCGTTCCCCAATTATTCCCGATAAATTAAGTTACACTTTAATATTTTCATTTACTTAAGCGCTTAATATGGCTTCCGAGTCTTTAAGTACTAAATATGGCTTCCGAGTCTTTAAGTACTAAATATGGCTTCCGAGTCTTTTAGACGAATATACGACATTTCAGCTGCGGTGGACGAAGGCATACTTTTGTACTGACACGATGCAAAAGAGAGTTTGACGTGCAAAGAAGCGGTTTCAGTTCTTAAGGAATGTAACAATACGACCCTGAATGTACGTCTCGATTTAACAAATTTGACGGCCAGTTTTCGTGAAGAGAAGCTGCCAGAACTAGAAGTAATCTTTCTCGACAGCAGTTGCTTTTTAAGGATATGTCTTAAGGATCGGAATCACAGGTCAAAGAGAGTTACGTAATGGCTGAAATCATTGCCACAAAATTAAAATATTTTTGTAGGCGAATTTGTGAAAGAATATTTTAACCACGTTGTTAATATAATATGTCTTGGGAAAGAAGCCCAATTTGCTAAAATAAGCTTATCACGAAATAAAATTGCCTGCGGCATTAATGAATTAGCCACGAGAATAGAGAACACTTTAAAATCTGAAGCTTAGAATTTCAAGCAGTGTTCAATGAAGCTTGATGAAAGTACAGATGTTAGCGACACTACCCTATTAGAGATCTTTGTACATACAGTGGATAAAGATTCTAGTATTACTGAAGAAATCAATGCCGTAGTCTCTTTCAAAGGCACCACAATAGCCAGTGGTTTATTGAAGAGCGTATTTGCAACCTTCACCTAACTCGGCCTGACTGACAAATCTGTCAGGTGTAACAATTGATGGTCCCCGTGCAGTGGTAGGCAGAGGAAAGGGGTTCATCAAGTTAATGCAAAAGAGAAAACGAAAATTGGAAATCAACTCTGTTACGCTGTATTATTGTTTAATCAACAAGTAGAAAGTTTGTACAAAGTCCTGAAGGCCGCAAGTCTCATTGCCGTCGTTGTTAACGTGGGCAACTTTGTCCGTTCCAAAGGCCTGAACTGAAGGGAACTGCAAGATTTTTAACACAATTTGGAGACATAACTTAAAGTTTCCCTGCATTACTCCGAAGTCTGATCGCGGAAGGTGGGAAAATGTTGGAACCAGAGTTTGTTCTTAAAGATGAAACACAAATATTTATGTAAGGAAAAGGAAAACCAGTTGCCGAATTGTATAATGATGAAAGGATATGTGAATTTGCTGTCGTCGTGGATACATCTACCCACCTGAATTAATTAAACACAAGTCTCTAAGGCAAAGACAAGTTAATGAATTATATGTTAGTTCATATGAAGGCCTCCGAGACAAAATTACGTGTCTGGGAATCACAGTTGAAACAAAAGAAATTTCGTGTATTTTCCAGCTCTCAAAACATCATAATTACATGGGAACTGAATGAGGATTTCGACACCCGGTTCCAAAACTTCAAGAAGAATAGCTTTAGTTTATGCCTTTCTTAGCCTCAGTTCTCCATTAGCATAGGTGAGGTCCCAGAGGGTCTGTAAATAGAGTGTGATGATTTTCAGTGTGCGTCAGACTAGAACAATTTCTCTTTGTTGGACTTTTAAACGAATTATTTCTTACAGGGGAAGTACCCTGACAGCCACAGAGGCAGAGCTTACACGACTTCACTATCTGGCAACAAATATTGTTGCGGTCAAGTGTTCATCACGAGTGCACTATGGGATCGCGAGTCACGGAAAGTGAGCTAGAGCAGTGGTGTCCAAAGTGTGGTCCGGTTCACAAGGCATTCGTGGATACTTTGCTGTAATGGCTGCTTTGAAGTTTACTTAATTTTTTAATTAAAGGAATAATGTTTGGTTAAAAATACTCGCGGAATTTCTTTAATTGGCGATGTGTTTATTTCGTACGACTGTTGGACTATCGAATTAAGAAACTTCCTGTACCCAAGAAGCGAGCGACAGTCAGTTTAATTAAGATCAAATAATGCAATGCAATGTTACGTGTGCCACTGGCGTGTATTTGTAACTATCTAAAATCAGTTCTCAGACATAAATTTTTAATTTTGGATACCTATCATCCGGACATACTATATTTACGTGAGCAAGGGTGCGAGGATCCGTGGTTATTGTCCTATGCCTAAAGGGGTCCGCCAGCAAAAAAGTTTGGGAAACACGGGTCTAAAAATTTCGCTATATGTTGCGACTTCGTCTTCTATTCCTAAGAGCGGGAGTCTTGTGTATGAGAAGCAGTGTCAGATCTCACTGTTACGTTCCACAGTGCTGTTACTCCATCTTGTCGCACTTATGGTTTTCTTTTTAATTCTGCACTAACAAAATCTACTGTTATTCACACCCTCCACTGTTACGGACCTCATATCGTGCAGTCTCATTCTATACTACCAAACTCATTTTGTCTGGCGTACTCGGTTTCTCACTTCCCAATACAACAATGCTGCCAACACAACACCAACACAAGAAAACAGTTCAACAGTGCGGTCCGTAGCACTCGCATTGATATCTGGGTGTTGGAGGTAAAGCAGTTTTTCTGGGTTTAAGATAAAGAAGCTTTAATCCAGACAGTAACATTTTCTCTGAATAAAGCAGTTTATATAATATGATAATATTGCACATTTATAACAAAACTGCATCAACTTTTGTCTACACGCCCGTTGCGACACGATATATAGAAGGAAGACACAAGAACCGTGTCACAGCTCAAGTTTCATAATTACAGTGGAATCCCGTTGTAACGACATCGGTTTACACGACACCTCGTCTACAGCGTCAGATATTCTCTGGTACTAACTAATTCCTCACTGTTAATCGCAACATTATACCCCTTGGTTATAACGACACGAAATATTCAGTGCCCTTCTTGGCGTCATAACCGAGTTCCACTGTATTTAATGTTTAATTTCATTACGTGTTTCGCCTTTATGTGGTCATAATCACGTACTTGTATTTATAAAAAACATTGGCACAAACACTGTAATACAAATAAATTTATGAATAAAATTGAGATCTAGTTCTTTTACAAAAGTGTGTGAAGCTTAAAAATGTTTTCAGTATTTTTAATTTAATTTCTTGCCGACACATGGGATAACCTGCTCTCAAAATGTGTAAATAATTGTTTTAAAATTGGTACTCCTAGAAACGACGCATTTTGATCTTTTATCCTGCACTGTACAGGCGTAAATAAGTTTTCAAATTCCGTTGGCTATATCGAATAATATGCTGGGGGGTTTCAATTAGCAAAAAATGTTATTTCCCAAAGGTTCCGTGAGTCATGCTTACGGCACAGAATTTTTCCGTGTGAATATCAAATTGATATTTAGGAGGGTAATATTGCCCAGACACAAATGCTTCTGCACCGTGCACAGTATCTGATACTAAATAAATGTCAAAGTTGAGTTTTGATTGATGGTTCTTGCACTTCCCTTTTATAAAACCCCATAATATGTGTATTTTTCAATTTAAGAGGTTAGGTATACCACTTACTGTAATTTTTATACGTGCTACCCGCAAACCAGCCCACAATAACGGTTGTGGCCCCGTGCGGAAAAAAGGGAGACCCATCACATATATGCATGTAGCCGTTCCGTACGTCACGCGCAGGCAGGCCTGTGTTCAGGTCATATCGCCTTGTGTCAGGCCGCAATATTTCTATGGCATCACCTTCAAACCCAGAACCCAAAAATTTCGCTCAGCCGCCATATTGGTATTACTGAGTGTAGAACTGTTCAAAGCACCGGAGTAGGATGTATTCTAATGCTATGATTTTCATACTACATACTTGGAAAATCCTTAATTTATTCAAAAGCTACTGGGCAAGTGTGACAAACAGATCTTATGGATCTATACATACGAGTAAGTCTGCATTGTGAACAAAAACAAGATGGGCAGCGTACATAGCACGCAACATAATTTTTGCGCGTTCGCGTACTTATTGTGGCACTAGAAAGGCAGAAGTGCGTTCTGTGTGTATTGTTGAACTAGAGGTCACATTCAACAAAATAAGAAATTGAGTGTTGTATAAAAGTACTTTCATGGTTAATTTATGTCGCCGACAAAAATGAAAGGTACTTAGCGCTTCAAGTGAATCGCCCGATTTCAACCAAATATGGGGTTTCTTGGCACATTTTCATGAAAGTTTCCAATATCAAATTTCACGGAACTCCGTCCAGTGGGAATCACGCTGATACATGCGGACGGACATGGCGAGGATACCCGCTATTCGCGTCGTTGTGAACGGGCCTGAAATGTAGGCTGGAAAGCGAATGTATAGCTGTAGGCCGACAGGACTTGAGGTAGCGGCGCTGAACAACTAATTTGTCTGTCCTAACCGCAGGTAGTCTTTGGCTCTTCGATATCCAGTGCGCCCTAGCTACCACAACACTATATTTGCCTTCAGATATACATATCACCATATTCTGGTTAAGGGATTAGCATATTTTGACGTGAGTCCTTTTAAATTACGCTACCAAAGTATTTACAATACGTTCATTTCAAAATAAGCACTTTTGTCTTTAATTTTTACATCTATGGATAATACACCTCGACAGTACATAAAAGACACGTCAAATTCACGCTCCAGTCGCTGTACCCGGTAAGAGGCTGGGTGGATGTGGAAGTGAAGACGGAAGTCGTTTATCTGTCGTTCAGCCTGTAGGGAGTCATTGTATAATGATTAAATGACTCCGGTTCGCCGCACTTTTCATGCTACGAAAGAGATACGAGTATATGCCTCTGAAGCAATTTCGTCGTGTCCGTTTCTTGAATTCTGCAATTTGTGGGCTGAAACAATCGCAGAACGCATTAATTACACCGCACACTCGAACGCCAATTGCACGAAAAAGCAAAATTCTCTTTCAGAGACACGAATCACAATTATTCGTACTTGATTTACTCAGCGGTATCTTGCGGCGCACAACTTTATTACATCCGGTCAGCGCTCCATGCGGCCAGTCTGGAAACTTTTTCTCGCCAAACGTAAATGTAGGTCCGGGATACAGTGAGTCTGGATAGCGTACAGTCAGACCGCAGTCGAGTGGGGCTGGACCGTGTAACTACCGGACTGGCACTGAACCAGTTTCATGCCAAAGGGTGCAAACTGTACATAAATTTCCATACACAGTCTCAGGTTTATTCCATTTACTGCACAAACATTTCTTTCCTCATATCTATTTCCATTTTTTAAATTACCACTTCTTTGTTTCCCCTTACTGTTCACCGAACTCGCGCTTTCGCTACTCTCTTTTCATTTCTCTGACTTTTTCGTTCTTCCTAACCCAGGCGTCACCTTCAAATCAAAGTGTAGAGAATTTCGAATTTGTCTCTTTTCTTATTTGTTTTAATGTTCTATGTACTGCCGCATATTTCGTGATAGTCATAGCAATAAAAGAGACGTCAGTCCAAAAACTTTCAAGTGAAAATTCTGATATAGACACAATTTAACGTAGTTAGAATTTCTTGTGAAATTTGGGTTCCCCATGGCGGTGACTGCTGGTGGTGCTGTGGGTTGTTACACTGCGCAGTTTGGTAGGCGGGTATCCACGTTACGGAGGAACTGACTGCCTTCATTTTGTGCTACATATTGGAGTTAGACAGTGGGAACTGTGATTCACCTGATACCAAATTGTGTGCAGTATTTCTGTGCATTCAGGATCACAATTCTAGTCACAACAGAACAGACATTACAGTTACAGCCCAGTGAATAGCCTGTTACACAAATGAACGAATATTCTGTGAATATTAATTCGGTGTAAACATTCAGAGGACAGACTTCTGTACTTGTCATAAAACACATCTGAATGCTGTAGTCATTCAAACAACACATGGCTACGAAAGGCAGTATCAGATTTACTCCAAGTTTCAAGACCCTGGTTTATGTAGATGTGGGGCAGGGCGGATCTATGACATACATTGTGCAATTTCAATCAAAATTTGCGAAAATAATTCATTTCATTTTATGCCATCGAAATAAACGGTATCAATTTTTGAGACGCTTCTTAAAAACGTGTTGACGCGCACAACTGCAAGCCCATCTGATGTGGAAGAAAGTGTTGGTTAGTGGTAAACACACGTGTTCAGTGGCAAGGGTTACGGAGGACTGGTCTGCACGTGCACACGTACGTATACGTGTGTGCCGGCCCATCATCATCACGCAGTTTTCCCGCGACCCTCCCTCCACCCTCCTTCTCTCTATACTGTAGAGCAGAGTATCCTGTCAGGAGGTTCAGCCTGTTTGAACCGATAACCTGAACTTTAAATGCTTTCCACATGGTACTGGCAGAACATCAGCGATAAGGAGCTTTGGGAATTGAACTTAATGGAGGCGTAAATGTTGATTGAAATATTTCCCACAGTGCCACATTTTTGTTGGCTTATACTGCCATTTACAAAAATGCACAGAGACGGAAATAAAGAAATCTTTCTGTCAAACAGTTACAGAGCATTTCCTTTAAAACGTACATGACGCAACCCGCCAAATTGTCTGCTACGTACACTGACCTTTCTAGTTTTCTCTGTATTGCGGAAGGTACACAGAAAACACACATCATAGATATCACGTGTAACTAAGGGCTTACTTTAAATTTCCAGTTTTGTAACTGAATCAGTATCTGCTGAACGCGTGTCTTGAACACAGCTTAGGTGAATCCAATCTTATACACTAAACGGATCGGGTTTGCGCCTGTCACTTCAGCTCGAATTTTAGTACAGCAAAATTACTCATGAGCTGACCAGAATGGCTAAATGCAAGATCTGTATTTTGTCACGGATATTCCAGATATCCGAACAAGGCCACGGCTGTCCCTGCTGAAGGCACCATCGCAGCCGATATAAAATCGGACAGTTCCACGTGTGACATCGGCCAGTACTGTCTGTGGGGCGATTTGATGAAGATCTAAAACTCATATGATTCGTTTTGTAGGATGTATCGTTTAAATCAACAAAGGCTGGAAACTTTTATAAAATATAAACTGCTTCATGAACCTGAAGGACAGTCTGCTTCAAACACAGTGATTCTTACTTTGTTTTGCAAGCAAGGGCTGCTAGTATTCATGCTCCCATGCACTGCTGGCGATATGCACAGCCGTCTGCAAGGGTCATATCAAAATAAAAATTGCAACACAGGAAGTCCACAAGACAACTAATAAGAAAATTGTGCGAATGTTGGCAATTTGAATACAGCATCTTCCATCTGAAGGCTAACATGGCCACCATGCTAGTGGGGGGGACATCGATAAACAATGGTGTGTTTACACAGTCGCGCAGTCACGTGAAAGTGAGATACCAATGACATTAGTTGTGTGAACTATCGGAATTGTCACTTCGAAGTGGAAGGCAATAAAATATATCACGTAGTAATTCGAAATGTTAGATCTAAAGGCATCTGTGTTTTCCAAATACGTAAAGCAGATTTGGTCTCAATCACTTACAACCAAATAAACTGCTCTTAATAAATCAATTAAACAGTATCGGATACACATATTCAATTGTTAGGGATTCACGTCGCTAAAACTGCCTTAAATTCGGTAGCTATACAAAGTGCCCACTTGTTTCACTTTTCCGGCAGCAATTCTTAGCATAAAGTCGCCTATAAAGAGGCTGTCTTTCACGTGACTGACCGCGCCATGTTGAAATGAGTTAAAAATCTGAAAGGGTGACGCATGGCCACAATGGATGATTTGCAGGTGTGAAGAGGGAACCGTGTCAAAAACATCAGAAGACTAGGGAAGGAAGACAAAAAACCAATACACCTGCGTTTCCGGCTATTAGAGCATCACCTTCTTCAGCCAATCAGGAGCGAGACCCTGACTTACCATCTTGATGTCACTAATTGTTGCAATGCTTCTGACAAAGAGGTTTACTTGAACTTTGGCTGCTCCATCTAGCAACATACCGTTAAAAAAAAGACAAAACAAGCACAAAAACATCTCAAACAATGAAAGACAATTCAAATCACAAGTTGATTACTCTGGACAGGTCCGCAACACAGTGACATCCTGCCAGCTCAACTCATGGGATTACATGAGGAAAAATACATAAAAATATAAGGCTCATTGGTGGTATCAAAACTTTTTTTATCTAACCAGTTCTTGTCAAAACATGCGGAACTGTCCGAAATGTGCACATGAATCGCCAAATGCAAAACTCTGTAAAACGGTAAATGCTCATATTCTTTGCTGGGTTTGCAGTGGCGAGTATTTTAATGAAAGAAGGAAAGGAAGAAATAGTGAATGAATGAATGAATGAATGAATGAACGAACGAATGAACGAATGAATTAATTAATTAGCAGGAAGGCTTAAATAAACAAGGACGTGAAGGAAGGGAAAAAAGCAAAAGTAAAGAGAAAGGATGAAGACAGAATGAGAGGAAGAAGACATATATGTGACACTCCAGATTAGAAAATACAAAAATACCCAAAGTCATGTTTTTGCGACGACGCTGTTCTTTTCAGAATTTTACTGTGTTTAAACAGAATAATATACAGCCTACATATTGGCTATTTTGGAAATATCAACAAGGTTACGCATCGTTCTTACGAAGTTAGCGGCTCCTGTGGCACTCAACACGCGTCTTACAGTCCCTCGAATTTATTAGCCATTTTCGCCAGTGCTATACTGATAAGTATTTGTACATCATTCCTACACACCCGAGTCTTTTTTAATTTCTATCTCGGACATCTGAAAAAGGACACTCTGTGTCCACGGGATCGATCACAGACTATATGCGATTGAGGATCCCCTTCTTCTGACAAACTCATGTGACGCAGAGTCAATGCGTAATCGAACTCCGAAGTTTCAAAGCAACGAAGTGTTCTCATTTTCAAGGGTTGAGAATACCTATAGAACCTTGAAGACGACGACACTGCACTGCGTCGAACTGTCAGGATCCGTTTACCCATTGGCACAGCCTAACTCGCTGCCGAAACTTCGAAACCCATACACATGATTGGTTTTACAAATAGACTTTGTTATTCTATAGGATAGTGTCCAGGGATTGACAAATTCAATGTGATTTGGGGCTCACTGCTTAAAGGTGACATTTTTTAACGCTTAGGCACAAACGGTTTTCAGACCCCTCGGTACTAAGCCCTACAAAAGGAGCATTTTTATAGGGGCTTGCTTACAGGTTATTGTAGTTACTTTATCGGCTGGTTTTAGATTCGGTTTGGTGATTTTTTTAATACTCTAAAGAAGGAAGTAGTTTTCGAAAGTTTGAATACTTTACTGCTAGATAAGCAATGTAACGCCCGCAATGAGGGACAGACTATCATGTAAAAAGTAGAAATCAGAAGGGTATTCGCAGTACTCGCGCGGACTAGAAGAATATAAATAAGGAAACGCAAACATATATAAAATATGTCTCACAAACTGCATATTATTGGAAGAAATTCTGTTGCCATAAAAATATCAGATCACTATAAAATGAAGTTACAATGGTTTTAGTAATCACCATTCGAAGGATGCGAGAGCAAGCTGACAGGATTTGTTAACATGACAGAACTATACACATATCAGTCCCTGTAACAAGACACATGAAAATAAGCAAAACTAGAAACACTTTATGAAACTGTCACATACCACAATGTATAGCAACCTGTCTGCAATATACTATATTACATCAATACATGAGTGTTCACTGTGTTAGAGCATGTGAAAAACTACAGATTCATCGTCTGAATTTCTATAATACAAAGTTTCTTGGCATGTGGAACATTTCGCGAGTACTGCACGTAAGGGTTTTCATTTTGTTACCCCGTTTATGTGATGCATATACAGCCATATAAAGGAGACATAAATATTTGAATAGGGGCACAGGGTCTGGCGTCACAAGAGTGACTAAACTGGTGGCTCTGACCGCCTATGTTTCGCATGCTATCATTGTGTCGGCCCAGTACAATACACAATACTTTGAAATTTCCACAGCTACAGCCAGTGTTTGTGTAGTGACACATTACACAGCAGCTGTGATTTCTTCCTTCTGTTATTCATCCAGGGATACCGGAATCCGATAATGAAATATCAAGGATTAACGTGTTTTATGACAAATTTATTAATTTCAGTACAATTACAGAGCCCCTTTATGACCATATAAGATTTGTATTTATTAATTAATTGTTGTCGGGTTATTTATTGAGTTCCTTCAACTGTGTAAGTTACAAAATGTCAAAAGCTAGGATTACTTGTGAATTGGAGTGGAGTGGATGTGGGATCAAGCAGCTGTACAATATTTTAACGTTAATCGCATACAAACTGCTGATTTTAAATTCCGCTGTGCTACGCAGCAGTAGGCGTCTAGCACAGCAAACCTTGTCCAAACAGCTAGTAATTTTTGTCTTCCTGTCTGCCATCTAAAAACGTGAAGATTAAAAAGTATGTCTCTATACTTGTGGCTGTTGCTGAGTGTAGTTTGTTACTTGGGTTCTTACATTAAGAGGGGAAAAAGAATCAGGGTTGTGAGAATGTTTGGAATTACAGCAGGGTGGACATTACAGCGTAAGGATTACGAGCTGTGTAAATTGCACACCTAGCCCCACATTATCACGACGACACCCTCACACAGTACGCGTAGAACAGGCGAGCAATGCATACAATATTTCGGCCGCAAAATCGGAGCGAGAGAAGCGTAGGCTTACGTGGAAAGGTGGAAGGTCCAATAAGGGGTTCGTGTGGCTCAGAACAGGGACAGCCGGTGGGCTTTAACATATATGGTAATAAACTTACGGGCTGTGTAAATGCAAGTGTTTTCTTGACTAGGTCAGAAAATGTAAGTTTCTGATGAAAATTTCTGCGCGATGAAATGAGTATTGAAGGAGCAAAAGAATGAGTAGACGAGTTTGTTTGATAGTCAGTTACACTTGTGCACTCTTACCGACTCCTCTTTAAACAGTTCTTAATGTATTTAGCGACATTTTAACTTATAGTTACAGCGTCTCATAGGACAAATATAAAGATGATTGATTGGAAACAAAGCGACAGTGCTAACTTCGGAGTTTTAAAATTTTTTATCACACAGTGGTTACTCCATCTGCCATCTGCTTTTAGCATTGAAAACCTTGAATTTTTTCACAGTGCATTTATTCTTGATTTCAAATGCGTTACAAAAAACAGTAACTATTTCGTGAACAGGATCAAGTTCAATTTCTTTGTCTTTGTAAGTGGGATAAAATATTCTCCCTGAGAAGGAAAGACACGATTCTCAGCCAAGATTAATTAGCTTTGGCAGCTGTGTAGTTTTATCGAAATTTTCCCCTGAAACTGAAGAGAAAATGTAACAGAATATATGGCTTCCCACTCCAGGTGACTGTATTCTTTGTCTCCACCGCTATAAAAATATTTGTCTGTAGGCTGCAGCTCGGTAAGTGTACACTCAGCTGACACATCGACAGCAGAGGGGGCCAGACTACTAGAAGTAAGCGTTTAGCGGCTACGTCGTCTAAGTCAGGGACCTCATTTTTCCGATTTCAACTAAATTTCGAAAAATTTGCAAGATTTTATTTATAACCTCCCGTTATATAGCATGCACTAAAATTAGTTTCGTGTTTCAGGGGTTGCTACTTGCAGGCATTCAGGCAGGCAGGCAGGCGGACGGACAATAGGCGCACTTTTGGAGCTTCTATGCACGAAAGCACTCTTAAGATTAATAAATAAAAAGTAACCAGAATTTTCCTAATGCCTAGATTCTTCATGTTTCTTTGCGATTTACCTCTTTATGCTTTCAGTTAATTTCTTTCTCCACCGACTTGTCGCTCACTGCACATGGCAACAGGCACAGAAAGACAAAAACAAATTGAAGAGAAAAATCGCTTCATCATCACTTTGTCCACTAGACATCACATCTGGTTACACTTTTAAAGACTCCACGGGTTTATGATGATAGTGCGATGACAAAGGAAAGAAAATCATGAGTCTACAGAGTCTACAGAGCCTACAGAATTTTACCCGACATCGCGGCTTCAAATATTGACCCACAGATCGAATACTCTCACTTTGTTCATGGGTTTTCTCAGCCCTTCTGCGTAAGAGAGGGAATGTTACTATAAAATTGACCACAACCCTCCCTTACATGCAATTCCAATTATTCACTCGCTAAACGTATCCTCATTCTATGCTCCATTATCATGGCGAATGAAAATCTACGTAACTTACTCATGATAAAGTATAATATAAATATTTTGCCAGGTTCAATTCATTAAGCGGATAACATGCTGCGAGCTATGCAGTGCCTGCGCTGTATTTGGTACACAGTCATTTGAGAAGCTGGCTTGAATTTTGTCTTACGTTGATCGGTTTCTCAGTCATTTACCTTTGGGCCTACTGTGAATGGCTGGAAACGGTCTTAATTGAACCTAAGGCCTTCTCAATTGCAACCCAGTACAATAGTTACTCGGGGCACGCGGTGGCCCAGTTGGTTGTGGCACTGCGCTACAAACCGGAAGGTCGCGGGTTCAGTTCCCGATGGTGTCACTGGCATTTTTTATTGACATAATCCTTCCGGCCGCACTATGGCCCTGGGGTCGACTCTGTCTCTAACAGAAATGAGTATCAGGAATATTTCCTGGGGGTAAAGGCGGCCGGTGCGTAAGGCTGTTAACCTACCATCTTCATGTGCCGATTGTCTGAAAATCTGGGAGTTTCAACCTCCTGGAGCCCTCAGGGCCTGTCCAGGCCTCTAAAGAGTGCCCTTTACAACAGTTACTAAACTGACACATCACACAGTACAGGGACAATCAATGTGCTGAAGGGATCGTACAGTTAACTCCCAAAATTTTGTGTGTATCAAATGCAGCTAAGAAAAAAGGCAATGTCAAAAATAATGCTTACGTACAGGCGTTTAATTTCCTTTGTGTTATTGTGTACCGTCAGAAAATGCCATTTGTACTGTTCTCCTATGTGTTGATGTTACTTGGGTCTCGCACATGTGTTCAGAAACAGGAGAACTGCGATGGAGACAAGAATTCCTGGATATCCCTCCCCTTAAACATCAGCCGTGAGAAGGAACGACTCGTCATCCTAGAGCTGGTGACTTTTCCTGGTACAGGTCATCACGCTTTAATGTGTACTGAACTCTGACCTTTGAGTTTTCAAATGCAAATTAGACATGATTTTAGCAACTTGATTGAATCTGCACATGCAGGTATACAGTGTAAAAATGTATCTGCCCAATTCGTTTGCAGACGTCACAATGCCTGCACCAAATAAGCGTGCGTAAAATGACACGTGATTTTAGTCACACAACACCACCGCCTTACCCAAGCAATCAGAAGAAAAGCGTCAGTTAATTCATAACGTAGTTATTGTTCTCAAACTACTTTAAAAGGCAACTGATATCATATTCACGAAAACTTTGCATTCTGCCAGTATGGTGTATTTCTTCTTGGTAAGATTTTCAGAGTGAGGTGGGATAGTGTAGTCTGTATAGCGACTAGCTACGGGCTGGAGAGCCCGGGGATCCAATTCCAGTGGGGGCAAGTTTTTCCACACCCGTCTAGACCCGCCCTGGGACCACCCAGCCTCTTGTAGAGTGAGTATTGTGTTTCTTTCACGAGGCAAAGCTGCCGGGGCGTGGCTTTGGCCACGCACTCCCGTCTAGCACCGAGGTTAAAGAAAGAGTACAGCTATACCTACACTGCCCATCTGGGCCTTCATATCCTGTTTTAGGTTGGACTTGCAATTCTCAGAAGACAGGGCTAATAAGTACGTACGCATTTCACCGTATATCAGTAACTGTTTGATGCTGAATGAGAAGGCACTCTGTTTTTGGTAAGGTAGGAACATTATCATGTATGCAGACATAATAACACGTGCATATATGACTGTGTTCATACCTTACCGAAAAAAGTAAATTTCAGTGGATCAAGATTTAGTGAATTAAATTTACTCTCTTATCAATCAGAAATACTATATCTTAAGTCCCATCTAACCCACACAATAACAGAACAGAATGTTTTATTGGATCTGGTTCTGAACAGTGTCATATATATGAAATAATATTTGAAATTCTTGAGAGATGTGAAGTTAAAAACGGAGGCATCAGAATGAAGTTGTGGTGTTAACGTGATGCAGCTTACTTTGGTAGACCTGTAGATGTGTGATAAAGGAAATACAATATACGGATTTACATCCAAAAGTACTTTAACCCGTACTCTGAAACTTCTGTTATTAGTCAAACGGCTGGAACCAATTTCCGTCTTGTTGCCTGCAATGTCTTTGAAGGCAGACCTGACAGACAGGTACCAAGGCTGTGCGTAAGTGATCCACAGTGGAAGAGCACGGCGCTATTATCAGAAGCTACACACGTGTTTGCGTTGTTTCAACCCAAGCAAATATTTCTTGCTGCTCAACACCTTTACGCGCTCAGGCACACATTGTCCATATTTTCCTGCACAGATCAACACAGTTTATGGAAGCCTATTCGCTCACAGCCACAGGGTGTTGTAACAATTGTGAAGTGACTTGCTTGAGGACTTTCTTCCACAAATGCTCGATAAGAGCTGCGAATGGGCGAATAAGGTAAACCTTCACGGTAGGAAGGTGGAGGCGGCAGGCTTCTTCACCCCGGGAAAACCAGGAGGTTATAGATTTTGCGGTGTGGCCAGTAGCGACGTTGTTGACGAATCTACTCCGATGATATTTAGGACAGGAAGAAGGAGGACACCATCGCATGCTATTTCTTTAATTTATCTTTTAATATTATCCTTTCATCAAGAACTAGCTAACCTAATGTTTTATTCTCACTTTATTTCAATAACCAAAATGGTACACCCTTTTTGGTTTCCTTCTTCATTCTAATGCCTTGTTCATTTCACAGATATAGTTAAAAAAGACAAGCTCTGAACTTCCTCGTCACGTAATTTTCTCCTCTTCCTTCGGACATCTCATTCGCTGCACATTCTTGTGTATTTATTTACTTAATACAAGCAACAAATTAACAACAAATGTTTCTATACTGGCTCTATCACGACGTACTAGCTTGCAAAGCGAGCTCTTTCTCTAGCAGTTCCCAGAAAACTGACAAGTACACCTGTTCAGAGGTAAAAATGTCAGACGGGTTCCACCGAGTTATTTCGCTCCTCAGGGAAGTGTCTGTATTCAGAAGTGTAATAACATGACAGGTTTCCTGGAATTGTGTAGTTTTTTCTAAAGACCACATAACTAAAACAGAGCCACATGACCCCTTCACATACCCCTCACACTGTCATACTTTGTCGAGGCCTTCTGCTATTGACAAGCGCTCGAAGGTGGTTGACAGGGCAAAAATGGTATAGAAAGAGGCAAGCCAACATCCCAACGATCCATGGGCCATCTTTCTGTGTCCCTACTATAACTGCAGGTATTCTAATATCAATAGCCAAATTTGGAGCATATTTCTTTGTGATATTGCTGATTTCACCAGCCCTTCGCCCCTCATAAGATTCAGAGAACCTTAAATAAATCTAAAGAAAACTGTCAACGAAAAGACACCCCATGAACGCACAGAAAGAAGGCACAGGGACGTATGGCTGCAACCCATTTGTAACTCTGCCCTAGAAGGCTGTTGGGGGTTAACCCCAAGGTCCCACAGCTTAACGCCTGGGAAATACCAGGTACCCATCCTACAGGAAGCTGTGTGGGCCTCGGGGCCAGCATGAAGGGCACGGAAAATCTCGCCTCCACCCGGATTCGATCGCCGGACCCTCCAGCTCATAACGAGTTGCTATACCGACTACGCTGTCCCAGTGGCCCAAGGAAAATTGTACGTTATGAAAATTATTCAGATGTTATTTGCTTTTCATTTACGGTTCATCTAAGGACTTGTTCTAATAGAGGCCGCGCCGCTGTATTTTAAAATGTTTAATCAATAACAAAACATCATCAAGCCCAACTGTATTTATCACGTAAAATATACCCGTATCATTGAGCCGGAACATGTAGCTCATCGATAAGCGTGCACCTTTACGTCACAAGTATAACTGTTCTCCATGTGATTTTTTATTGAATAATACTTTAAAGGCTTCTTCCTTAACTCAGAGTATACAGCAACGAGTTTAGGATGATTAGTGGATAATAAATCGGAAAGGATGTGGATGGAAGTACCACTGTCCTCGAATTTGTCAGTGAGGACTGGGTAAAACCATGAGACACTTCAGACAGCATGGGCGTTCGCTGCCCCGAAACTTGAACTAGGGACTCCCAAATACGAAGCAGAATTGCTAACCACCGGTTGTCAGAGCAGTTACAATAAAAGTGCGTATAACTGATGAGACCGGAGTGCCCTAAGACACTACACATTTTCTCCAGAAATAATGCACCGTCTTACATGGGCTCTACACATACAGCATTTTCGTACGAGCTAATAGAAACCGAACAAAAAATAAACCAGAAAACGTTAGGCAGAGAGTGTTACTACGGCGCGACTTTTCCTGTAGGAATCCTGGTAACAGCGCTATAATGGATGGGCAATTCTTGTTATTTCGATCGTAGCGTACTGCTAGGCACGAAGACAGTACAAATTATCCGGGGCTGTGCCATGATTAGTGGGGCTGTGCCATGATTAGTGGCCGGCCTGTCATCGCGGAGGACCGTCTTCAATCCCAGGCTAGTTCATGTGAGACTTGGGGTTGGCAACGTGGCAATGAGACGGATTTTTCTCCGAATCCTTTTGGGTTTCCCCTGTCAGCATCATCCCACCGGTGCTCCATACCCATTTGTTCCTCTACCATCGATGCTATATGGTCTCATCAATTGACAGTGTCGTTAAATAAGGCACTTAAAATAAAAGAGCTGTATATAACATAGGATTTTCGTTCTTGACACGCGGAATTTCAAAGACACAAAGTCTAGATTTATTCTAAGTCCAAAACGCAAAAAGCAGTGATGATAACATTATGCGCATGCGCAGAACGGTGGCGCCAACGCTCCTGGGCGCCGAAATAGAGGTAGGGCCTCGTGTAAAGCGGTCGTTAAGGCTCTGACATCGAAGCGAAAGCTGACACGGCTCTACACTACTTGGTGTCAACTTTCATGAAAATCCTTGCACCACTTCCCAAGATATTACACTTTCATAGACGGAGACAGTGATTCTAATAGATGCGTCGTGGTTATGACAAACTTCGCTACTTTGAGTTCAGATATCTCGCCATTTTGAGTTCAGATATCTCGCTATTTTGAGTTCAGATATCTCGCTATTTTGAGTTCAGATATCTCGCTATTTTGAGTTCAGATATCGAAAGAAGTGAAGCGAAATAAAAACGTGAGATCTTCGCTCTTCTAGGATATTACGCGGCGTTGAGTGGCAATTGTTTACCGACGTTTCGGGACAACGTACCGGTCCCATCTTCAAGGGTCAAGACGGGGTCAAGGTATCACACTTGACACTTGAAGATGGGACCGATACGTTGTCCCGAAACGTCGGTAAGCTGCGTCATATCCCAGAAGAGCGCAGATCTTATTTGCATCGCGGCGGAAGCCTAAATTCCAATAAAAGCATTTTACATTATTAGCACCGCGCATTTTCGTCATGAACTAATAATTAGCAACTAATGCACTATTGGAACAGTTTATATTAAAACACGTACAAACCCCTACATAGCGAGTTTAACTTTAAGTGTGACCTTAACATAAGGACGCCTGACTGGACTTATACACCAATGAATGACCCCCTGAAGACGAGGATTTTCTCGTCGAAACATATGTTGGGGTTTGTACACACTTTAATGTAAACTGTTCTGATAGTGCGTTAGTTGGTAATTATTAGTTCAAATAAAAGCGTGTTTATATTTTAAACCCAGTATACTTACAATTACTTTTGAAGTTTACATTTAATGTAAGTTAATGAATGTACAAACTGGTTTAACGGAAACACAGTGAAGACATAAACTGGATTAAAGGAGTACACAATGGAATGATAAGGCGACAGTGTGTAGTGAAAGTAGTGTAATTCCTCTGCAATAATACGAAATGCTCGGTACTTATAGCAGCTGAATATTTATCAGCTGCTTAGGGAATACCACACACCAAGAACACACATATTTTCCAAAGTTGTAGGAACCACCTGACAATTGCAGGTGCCAGAAGGATGACAGGAAGAGCCTCACGCTAAGGACGCACAGCCATTCAGCGCTACGCTAAAAAAAAAGTATTCGCCCGGACTGCGTGAAAGAATTTATGTGCGTGACACCACGCAAACAGGGTCAAGCCATAACGCTTCTAATTTTTACTCGGGAAGTGTCCAGTTCAAATCTCGGCAGGCACATCGACAGTCCTGGCTGCGGTATGTGGTGGTTTCCCGAATTCCAGTAGGCAAATGTCAAAACACTGGCACCTGAATTACACAGAACTGCTCCTTCTACTTTCTACAAAATTAATTATTTGCTATCGTCCAATTATTAGAAGTTACCGACTACAGTCCTGTTTTTTTTAGCGGTGAAGGGTCCCGCAGCAGACGCTACGGACGCACCGCAGCCTTGAGGCTTATTGTGCAACCCTATGATGAAGGTGATGATTATTTTTTGTCCTTTTCCTAGTAATGGAGCACCGGTGGAATGAAATTGACAGGGGAAAACCGAAGTACTCGGGGAAAAACCTGTCCAAATGCCACTTTGTCCACCACAAATCCCACATGGACTGACCCGGGATCGAACCCGGGCCTCCGCGGTGGGAGGCCGGCGGCTAACCGCCTGAGCCATGGCACGACCACACTCTTGTTTACTGTCAGCGGTATTAGATAAAGTAAATAAACGTGTGTACGAAAGGATCTTTACGACATCCATTGTAAAGGCAACAAAGAACTCCAAATTGTGCTGCAGCATTTATCTAATACATCGGCCTGTACCTGTCCTTGAAACACAGACCGACATGTACTGTTTTGCACTGGTTCTCTCTGTATACCTGCATAAAATGTGTGTGTGTATTTTCCTCACCTGTCCCGTTGACCCCTGATGGTCGGATCCTCGCGTCGTAACGCCCAGGTCCTAGAATCTGATCCAGTACTTGTTTCTCTTTTTCTCTGAAATTTATCTTCCCTTGGTTACACCTGCAACAGAGAGGATCTACTGTCAGAACCTGAGACAATTTCCCATTAGCAACACAATGACGTTAAGGCATGTTAAGTGACGTTCTGTCATGCTCTCAATGAAGTCCGCGCATTACTGCAATGGACTGCAAGAATGCCCTTTGGACATAAAACAAAAGATAAACGGCTTCAAAACAAAACAATTACCTCCGGCTCTCTACAGCAGAACAGCGCTAGAAGCAGCTTCGTGAAGCACACTGGTCAACATATGAACAACTTTCTTTAACTTTCCAAATCTTTACATTTTTACCACACACTTTGAGTATTTCGTAAAACGTTAGCAATAAATAGCGACTGTTTCCGGAAGCAGCAAAAACCGGTTAGTCTTTACAACCAGCAACGTTCTCTCGGATGTCGGGAAGCGCTGCAAAGAAAAGTACTTTCGAACGTGAGAGGTTGAATCCGAGTACGTTGGTTTTCCCCTGTCAGTAGCACTCCACCAATACTCCACAGTCATTTTCATCATAATACTACTCTTGTTAGTAGAACAAGTGGGGGAAAACTATGAACGTTCAGAAAAAGCAATGCTTTTTCTGATATGGGACACCACATGATAAAAGAACACTTTTGTATTATAGGCTGCAGAAGTTTACTTTCCTCTGTCAGAAAAAAAGGTCCACAGACTTCTACCAAATTCTCAAACTCCCATCCTCAGAACGCATCTTATGTAGAAACTCTCTTAATGCAGTCCTCCCGTACTGATTCAGTCCAATACAAAGCAATGATACCGCCCTTATAGGCACATCTCGCACACCTGCGAGCCGCAAAGTTTGTGTACTCACGAACTGCAGCTGCATGTATAAGTTGCGTCTGCGTTTCTTGTAACTACGTTTCTCTTTGATGATGGCCCATATACAGCCGAAACACGCAGCAGAATATAATAATACATAATTATATTGTAAATAAGCTACTAGCCTATAAATGTATTCAGTTGAGCTCCCTAAGGTTTGACTAGTAGAGGGGAATCATGGAACATGCTGTTTAAACCTCTTTTCTATGTGGGAAGCTTCCGCAAAATATGGCGTTTATGCAAACAACGTGTTTTTCAAAGCATAAAATGTGGACTGTAGAAACCAGTAAGCAATGTTCCCTCCAAGCTGCGCGGGTGCGAGGCCGCGTAGTAACTGGAATGCTCCCGCGCACAATGAATTGTTGCCGCGCAGTTGGAATTTGTCAATTTTCAATATAAATATTCTTATTATGGACATTACAAAAAACTTTTGAAGTGCCATGCAGTCGTCAGGTAGTGTAAAAATTTTCTGCTCAGAGCAGTAGCAGGTCCGCGCTGCTGTACGAAAAATTAGAGGAAACGTTGCCAGAGAGGTTCTTTTAATTGTGGAGATAAATGACCTCTATACTGAAGGAGTGCCACAACTGCGAAAAGAATCCCTTAGAACCTGAATAAGGCTATTGCTCCTCTCAGCCAAGAACTTCATTTCATAACGTCACGCCTCTATAATGCACATTAATTTAGTATAATAAGTGATGAAGAACGCTAGAATGTGGGAATTTACCACTGACTGACTTTGCAATTTTGGCACAGCCCTCAACATGTGTTGAAAATCGATGACTTTTGTACATACAGCTCGACGACGAAAGACACGGTGGTAACTAAAAGACTGGGAAGCCGGGTTCTTATGTGCGTAGCCGAATTACACCAACGTTTTCACGAGTCTTGCTTGGGGCACCATTGCAGTGCTGACATGAGCCTGTGAATGGGAACACTCATTTGCTTGAAGGCTAGCATACGTGCTTTGAATAGTGCCTTCACTTGTAGTCTTCACGAACAACCAGCTTTCCCATCATCGAACACCATCCGAATAAAAAAAAACTGGGAATATTATAGACATCAGTCGTCTCATCAAGCTGAATGCCAAAACATTCACAAATTTTGGATCTTTCCTCAGGGTCGTCCGGGATCATCGCACACATAGGCTTATGCTATTCTTCTGGCGACAGAAAATCAAGGTATCTGGACCTATTTAATTGCATTGCACATTTTAGTTCAGTTTTTAATTTCATGTATTAATGTTTCGCCTGCCACAAATAAATATTCTTTAGTCAGAAGACTATCTTCCAAAACGCTTCTTGTCCTTAGCCAAGATTTCTGTAACTTTATAGTGAGCAACAGCAGCCAGTTTAGCTTTGTTCACAGTTTTAGAAAATATTGCTTCACGGGAGAGAAAATTAAGTTTGGGAACCCCTAATTTGTTTCTACATACTTAGCTGTTGTCGGGATATTCACTCGTATGGTCTTCATGCATGGTAATGAATTATGCATAATTATTCAACCTTACTTTCCTTGCTAATATATACACTGGTACTAAATATTAAAACCAACATTTCATATTAACATTGATGAAGAATTGCCTATTCTCTCATTTTTCGGTTAAAATTACATGCAAATATTGTCGATTTACATTATTACCAATACACCAAGAAGCAATTTTCTTTTCGTCCCATAAAAGCATTCATAACAGAGATCTTCCTCCTCTAACACGAAAATCTCAGCACGGCCACACAAATATTCGCCTAGACGTGTACAGGCACACGAAGAGTCCGGATTGGTCTGACAAACACTGCAAATCCTGAAGTTGAAGAAGATGGCTCTAGTTCTAAAACCCTAAAGCACTGAAACCTAAGAATTTTTTCCACAACGTGTTTTGGTTCACACTGCACAAATGTTTACTTGGGTGTGATTGTGCACAGTGAGACGTACAACGGAAATACCAGAAAGAAACCTCTGTTGGTACCTTCAAGTCTGCATGTCGTTAATCAGAAAGAAATATCCGTGACAAGATACGCTGGCAATCGTCATAAATATTATTTCGATTCCGACAAATTCTGCCACAAAAGTATGGATATACGATGTGGTTAAAGTTGTGGAAATGTCTCTTTCATTCTTTGCTTTGCTTTCTATTGCAGCATTGCTAAACAAACGATCAGAAGTGTTCTTTATTTCACGTGCTACCCGCATGGAAAAGGTTTGACGTTCCTGCACTAGACGGTGCCCTAAAGCCACACTTTCTAATTTCCTGCAATTAGTAGTCAAATATGGCGCACGCCGGGGGAGTCACTACCCGCAGGGTACTAACACTGTGTACGGTTAACAGATTTTGGTAAAACATTCACTTTATTAGGTGAATATTTTTCAGCGTTAACACAGTTACATGGCTGTTGTGCGAAAATTTTCGTTAGATTAATGCCGATAACTTTTGAAATATTGGATATCTATTGAAGCGCTGTTTGTTAAAGAGCTGCAGAATAAACGTGCCTATACACAGGATATTAAACGCTGTTTGGAAGTTAAAAACCACACGGCCACTATGCGTGTCTTTGAGGTTGTATACAACAAATTACAGATTACAAAATCAGAAATAAATGTTCATGAAAAAATTATATAAAATAAAATAGTAACGGCACAAATCTGTTCAAAAGAAGGCAGCAGACGTCCGCGTCTGTTCAGAAATCCCCGTTTAATTATGGAAGGACACAATACTATAAATGCCTACAGAATTTACATCACAAACGAGTATGATGTTCCACAATCCCCATCTTGTCGTGTAGCTGACGGGCCCCCCCCCCCCGGTCAAATAGGAACATTACTGCACGTATCTTAAGTGAGGGATGGAAAGTCACTGACATCGGTGTCAAGTTTGGCAGCAATGGCTTGCTTACAAACCTACAAGCAATTTCAGCTCTTTGTACTGGATTTCATGCAACATAAGCGAGTGTTAAAAACTAAGAACATTCACTTCCAGGAGAGTGAAACATAAACAAACCGCTGTCATCAGTGCACTTGCCGTGTTGGCTTCTGCTTTAATAGCTGAATATCACACAGGGTACAGAGAGTGTGGGATCTTAAGGATTGTCGTATTGTAATATCCTTCTCAGCAAGAAACGACCATAAAGAATAAAACACTACTTTGCACACAGTAGTTACATTAATTAACATAAAATAAACAGGATTATCTTTGTTGTTTATCGCACTTTAAAAGAAAAAAGAAATACGTGTTAGAATGTAGAACACTGTAGCGTAAAACTTTCAATCTTCGCTGCTGTGAACATTTTAAGACACGTCTTCTCGTATTTTCGTGTTGTCCATTTTACCATCGAGACGGTATTTTCACAACCAAAAAAAAAAAACCGTAAACAGGCTCAAGGTCATGTATGTAAATGATACGAAATATTTACACCTCATTACCGGCAAAACTGTCACGGAACATTGTTTGTGAGTGTGTGTGGAGAGAATGTATACTCTGCTGTGCTTATACTGCTGTGAGAAAAATTACCTAAAATGTACATAACCATGTTAAGGGTGCCTAATGTTTAAATACTGTTTTCCTCCTCATGGCTCGACAGCCCTAGTGGTCCTAGGCCTCCTTTGTGAGGTTCGTCGATCACACTCAGTTAGATACACCACACTCGAGGACTCCTCTGGACGAGTGATCAGCCCGTCGCAGAGAATTCTGTCTGACAACACACAACGATCATGCCCCCGGCGGGATTCGAACCCGCAATTTCAGCAAGCGTGCGGCCGTAGACCCACGCCTTCGCACGGCCACTGGGATTGGCGTTTAAAATATTAAGCCTTGTATTTTTTGCAACACAAAATATCGTTACAGAAAAGCAGCAGTCACCTGGGAGTGGACACTGAAGAAATGCCAGAAATGGTGGACACGGCAGTATGATGTAATTGTGTTTAGCGGTAAAGCAGCGTTTTTCCTTTGCTCAAACTTCAGTGCCTGTAGAACCTTTACTATCGAAAGACACTTTGAAAAACGTCACAAGAAACCATTAAACAAAATCGATGTGCAGCAAAAGAGTAATTCGCCACAGTATCAGACTTAAATCCTATTTAATATTTTAATCTCATCCACGTCTATATCTTGCAAGTGTTCTCTTTCGTTTACATTTTCCCACAAAACCCTACACACAGCTCTCTTCTGCGCCCTATGTGCCACAGACCCCTACCATTTTAGCCTTGATCGGATCACCAGAGTGATATGTGGCGAGCAGTACAAATCATGAAGATCATCATCACGCATCTGTCTCAATCTTCCAGTTACTTTCTCACTTTTATGCTCAGACATCTCTTTTAGCCCATTATTCTCGAATTTGTGTGCCGCGATAGCGTAGTTGGTTTAGCGACTCGCTACGAGCTGGACAGCCAGGGGACCGAATCCCGGTGGGGACATTTTCTGCACCCATCCAGACTGGCCCTGGGGCCCAACCTGCCTCCTGTACAGTGGGGACTAGGTCTTTCCCGGGAGTAAAGCGGCTGGGACGTGGACCTAGCCACCACACTCCCTTCTCGCGCCGAGGCTAATGAAAGGGTGGAGCTATACCTCTACTCCCTCTTGGGCCTTAATGGCCTGTATAGGAATCCCTTTATTTTTTTATTCTCAAATATCTTCCACCGATATTCTTCCCTTAAAGCTAGAGATCGTGTTTTACATCCATATAAAAGGACGAACAAAATTATGGTTCTCCACAATTTGACGTTCATAATTCAGATTGCAAACAGGAAGACAAAAGATTCTGGGATGCTGGAGCGAATGGAATCAGGAATTAACTCAAGTGAATGGCAGTTAGTGTGACAGGTCTGGCCAGCTATATTTATTTGTCATGGCAACTTAAAAAGAGACGTAGAAACATGTGGATATCTCTCCTTTGGTTTGGGTGAGACAAGATGTTTCTTCCTAGGTAGGAGTTGCAGTTTATAGCTACACATTCTCCAGGGATAAAAAAAAACTAGCGACGTTTCTCGCTGTGTAAGGCAACAAAGGGCGAAGATATTTTCAAAGGTTTTCTTCAAATGTTGTCGCAACTTGATGCTGACAGAAGTAATGTTATGTCTGCTGAGGCGGACGGAGTGCCAAGAATGGTTTGGATCAAGCGCTGGGTTTGTTGTTATTCTGAAAGGCTATCGGAAAAAAAAGCAAAGCCTTTCCACTGCTTTCTACATTGGAAGGCATTCTGGGAAACACAAGTCAGAAAAAAATGAAGCAACACATGGCAAAGATAACAAAACAGAATACTTACGTATAACGTTCGATTCTTTCCATCCCGGACACTTCTGAGATGGCCATGCCATTTAAATAATCTAAAAAATAATTTTGCTGTTCACATGTGTATACCTATAGTATAACTAACTAACTAACTAACTAACTAACTAACTAACTAACTAACTAACTAACGAACTAACTAACTAACTCCATGGAGCAGAGGCCTTCTTGAGAAGCTAACAGTTTCTCAGCTAGTCAAGAAATTCCCCGCATTTTATGGAATCCGAATGTTCATTACCGCATTCACAAGAGCCCGCCACCTGTCCCTATTCTGAGCCAGCTCAATCCAGCCCATAACCCCATCCCACTTCTTGAAGATCCATTTTAATATTATCCTCCCATCTACGCCTGGGTCTCCCAAGTGGTTCCCTTCCCTCAGGTCTCCCCACCAAAATCCTGTATGCACTTCTCTTTTCCCCCATTCGTGCTACATGCCATGTCCATCTCATTCTTCTCGATTTGGTCACCCGAAAAATATTTGATGTTGAGTACAGGTCATTAAGTTCCTCGTTATGTAGTCTTCTCCATTTCCCTGTCGCCTCGTCCCTCTTAGGCCCAAATATCCTCCTCAGCACCCTATTCTCGAACACCCTCAGTCTTTGTTCCTCCCTCAGTGTGACAGACCAAGTTTCACACCCATGCAAAACAACAGGCAAAACTACAGTTCTGTATACCCTAATGTTTTTGGATAGCAAACTGGAAGACAAAAGATTCTGCACCGAATGATAGCAAGCATTCCCCGACTTCAGTCTGCTCTTAATTTCTTCATGAATGGAGTTTCGATCCGTTAGGGTTGCTCCCACACATTTGAATTCTTCCACCCTTTCAAAGGATTTATTATCTATAATTATGTTGTGATTGTGTCCTGCATTCTGATTTCGAGACATGACCATGTATTTAGTTTTCTCAGCATTTACTTCTAGACCAATCTCCTTACTAGCAATCACTAAATATTCTGCGTTTTTCTTTATACTATGTATGCTTCTGCCCAGTATGTTAACATCATCATCATAAACCAGAAGCTGATGTGTACCATTCAATTCCAAGCCCTCCTGGTTTGCCTGAACCCTCCTAATGGCGTATTCTAAAGCAAAGTTGAAAAGCAATGGCGACAGAGCATCTCCTTGTTTAAAACCATTTTTAATGGGAAACATGTCAGACAGATGTTCGCCTACTCGAACTCTGCTATACGTTTCACTTAGACACATTTTTATTAACCTTACTAGTTTCACGGGGATACCAAACTCAATGAGAATATTATACAAAACCTCCCTCCCAACTGAATCATAGGCTTTCTTGAAGTCTATAAATAGTTGATGCACTGCCTCATTGTATTCCCATTCTTTTTTCAAGTATTTGACAAATGCTGAATATATGATCAGTAGTTGACCTGTTACGTCAAAATTCACACTGATGATCCCCAATAACTTCCTCTGCATATGGAGTTAACCTCGACAAAAGAACGTTGGATAGAATTTTGTATGTAGTTGACAAAATTGATATGCCTCGATAATTACTACAATTCGTTTTATCACCCTTCTTACAAACAGGCACAATGACCGACTCCTTCCATTCCTCAGGCAATTCCTCCTTATTCCAAACGGAAATAATAAGTTTATGGATCTCATACCGAATTATCCTACCCCTGCTTTAACCAATTCTGCTGGAATCTGATCAATACCTGGTGATTTGTGTCTTTTTAGCTTTTCAATGGCCATCTCAACCTCAAAGGCACTGGGCTCAGGCACTAGTGGCTCTGCTGTATGTACTTCAGTCTGCCTAACATCATTAACCCCGTGTATATTCAACAGCTGGGAGAAATTATTCCTCCACCTAGCCAAAATACTGTGGGAGTCTGCAACCAGGTCACCCTTCTCACCTTTACTACATTAGTTCTAGGCTGGTACCCCCTCTTAAACTCATTGATACCCCTATACACGTCTCTAATATTCTCGTTCTTACTGTTTGTTTCAAGTTCATTAATTTTAGCTTTCAGATATTCCTTCTTTTTGTTCCTGAAATGTCTACTAGCTTCACGTCTTACGTTGTGTCTCCATTATTTTGGTTTGGATTCTGTAACCACTGAATTCTAGCCTGCTTCCTTTTACCTAAAAATTGTGCACATTCTGCATCAAACTATGGTTTATGCTGCTTTCGTTCATGCAGACTTAGACTCTCTTTTGCTGAGGTTTTGATATTCTCTTTAATGTTTTCCCAAGCCCTATTTATGTCCTCACTAACATTTAAGTTTTCCAAAGCTGCAAACCTGTTTGAGATCTTAAGCTGATACTGTTTCCTAACCTCTAGCTCACTTAGCTTCTTGAGATTAAATCTCTCTGCATCAAACTTCTGTGCCGCTTGTTTACTCACTGCCAGTCTTTCCCTAACTTTTGCCACCACCAGGTAGTGATCAGTATCACAGTCCGCTCCCCTGAAAGATCGCACATCGAGTATACTCGAATGCCATCTCCTGTCTATCAATATCTATAGTACAGAACGTGATTATTGTTGTGGTGATGATTATTATTAACAGAGGCCGTTTTTATATTTCTTTTAAATACTGCACGTCTATGCTATTTTTTTATTTAGCAGTTGAACACAACCTCAAAGTTTCGGCCTGTCAAGCAGTTTGTGATTTCTGAATTAGAAACAGTATCTCGCGCACAATTTATAATCATGTTTATAATTAGTATCATTCCCAAGTTTCCTGTTTTTGGATGCAAACAATTACATCTTATGACTCATTAGCTGTATTTTTCTCTTAATTATCCGACATGCAAATAGCATCTTCTTGCGCCACATTATATTACGCCAAGTATCTCTCTGTGTCACATATTTTGTAATTATTTCACAAACGGAAATATTTTCGAAAAAAATGTGCCTGACTTGAAAGGTGCAGCTTTGATTTTCTAGAGCTTTGATCTAAACTTCTTCTCTTTCCAAGAATAATTCAGCAAAATATTACACAAACCGCACTTAAGTAGAAGTAAAGTGCCCGATATTTTTGAGTTTGACCAACTTTAATCTTCGTGACAGATTTTAATAAAAGTCTCAAATGTAAATTTCACAGAATCCTTGCAATGGGAACCGACTTGTTTCACAGGAACAGACGCAAGAGCATTGTAGATAATAGCCACTTTTCGCTACTTTACGAACGCGCGTGAACTGTAAATTTCATTGCTTCCCAGGCACTCAAAACTCGCCAATTCAAGTTGCTTTTGCAAAAAATAAACCCATGCTGATGCGAACTGCTAATGCACGCCAATGTTAAGTGGCTTCACAGAAATCATGTACATCACCCTTTTACACGTAATACAGATCACCAAAGTCAAAAAGCAGGGCTAGCCCTAACTGTATGACTCGCCATGGTTGATGGTCTTGATGTTTTGTGCCAATTTCGCTGCCAACTTTAACGAATTCAACAAAAAACTGCAGTGGTGTGGAATTACTTTTGAAAGATTGCCCAATATTTCAACTGACTTTGAAACGAAACTTAAAATTTTAGGCATATTCTGAATTCACACAGAATTAAGTATTTTTTTTATAAAACAGGGCTGAGGATTTGAATTCCACAATAATGTTCTTGAAGAAAGTTAAGCAAAGAGAATTTTTTAAAACACAACCGATCCTCCAACACGAGAATTTTATTGTAGATTTAAACCAGATTCAAAACCTAGCTCAGATAACTAAGTTTACGGTTATCCTTTCGCAAAGCCAGCTCACTGCACAAGTTGAGGAAAGAAAGGGAAAGACTAAAACATATTCCAAAGACAGAACATAATACACATGCTGGCAACCTAATTATAAATGTGTGGAAATCTTTTATACACTGCACTTAGACAATAAAATATTGGCCTTAGCTGTATTGTCATTATCTGTTTCAAGGCAGTCGACGGACCATTATTCTGAAGAATGAAATAAGTGTCATCCTCCGAAGTCATGTTGTAGGCGGTTTCGACACCGGCGACGTAAGTCGCGACGACTTACGTCGAGGAAGATGTTCCAATAAACGCAACGTTAAAGTGGGATATGTGGTTCCAGACAATCTGTTCTGACCAAGAAAGAAAATACATAGTTGTACTTAAGAAAAATTTCAAAATAATATGAAATCTGAGAAACAAATGACAATTTAAGTAGGCGTACTTCATTTTGAACTGTCACCTGCACCATCACCTCAAACGTACAAAAATACAGGGGAAGATGTGCGAGTCCCCGAGCATGATTTGAAGAAATCAAGCAGTGATGTCTGGCGAGACAAAGGCCTCTTATTCTCCTCAAAAGCAATCATTTTCATAACTCCTGTCCAGTTGTTGCTGCTTGCTGTTCTTTCGAATCAACGTACTAAAACGTCTTGATACAACCCTCAATGACTGCAAGCAACGCAGTCAACGTGAAAACGCCACGGTCTTCTCCTTAGGCTCCTCCGCGTCTTCAAGGACGCTTTTCTTTCGAATGTCAAAAACATGGTCCAGCGTGAACTCCTGTTCATGGGGTTACAGCAGTTCGAAAATATCTGCAGCATCGCACGTATGACTTTGAGCGCCTAGCTTAATATACTAAGTATGGGGAAAATGACGTAAGTGCGAAACGAGGTAAGTTGGGGGTTAGTGTGTATCGAATCAACTGTCTTACAGATGAAAACAGTCCTGACTGTGTCTCTTGATTCAGAAACAGCGTGAAGGAAAGCAGATCAAAAATACCTGGAAAGATTTGAATGTGGTGCTGGAGAAGGATGGAGAGGATCAGTTGGACCGACCGTGTCAGAAATGAAGTATTACAAAGAGTCAAGGAGGGGAGGAATATCTTACATACAATAAAACGGTCGAAGGCTAATTGGATTGGTCGCATTTTGCGCATGAACTGCCTGCTAAAACGCATTACTGAAGGAAAGATGGCAGGGGGATAGAAGGGACAGGAAGACGAGGAAGAAGAATAAGCAGCTACTGGATGGCCTTAAGGAAAAGAGAAGACACTACAAACTAAAAGAGGACGTACTAGATCCCACTGTCTGGTAAACTCTCTTTGGAAGAGGCTATCGACCTGTGGTAAGACAGACTACGGAATGAATGAATGAATGAATGAATGAATGAATGAATGAATGAATGAATGAATGAACGAACGAACGAACGAACGAACGAACAAACGAAAGAACGAACGAACGAAAGAACGTGTCGTTTAAAGGCAACTACGTGTCAGTACACACAGAGAACTGGGGAGCTTATGAGACATCAGGCGTCCCACTAAGACTGTTAGCACACAAACACACCGCTAGAAGTGTCAGTGTCGCCTGGCACCACTTCAGACTGCTAAGTAACTTTTGGAGAAATATGGAAAAGGCTGGAAACCACTTCGTTACCCCTGACCTACTTAGGTGGCCGAACGAAGCAATGATCGAAGAGAAGCACGTCTTCTTTAAAGCCATTACTTAAGGCTGTCTTTTTCCATTTTTACCGTAGAAATTATTTGTGCCAATTCCGCCAGATTCCAAGCTTCGTGTGGAAGCCCCGTTGATTATGTTGCCGTGGGAAATTCTATTATATCTTCTCACATGTTGGGGTTGATAACCAGGCGGTCACTCACCGCGAAGCGTAGAGAATTTGGCGAGAAGCCACGGCGTCTCTCTTAAGCCAATGTTTAATTAAGCGACAGATCAAGAATTCCAAATGCTGAATCCGCTCCCCTGTGCACGCTGTTTCATTACTATTAGCATTACAACTGGTTTAAAGGTTACTGGTCACTATGTATACCATCTGCTTTTCCGTTAGTTTACCACATATGCCGTACAAATTTCTATTTGCTTTTCGTTCTCAAGCAAAGAATATTTTTGTGAACACCATCAACACACGCAACTGTAATATGGTATACTTTCTTGTAAATAATGACAACATTTACAACGAAAAGTTTCATGTATATTACTATCAGTTTCGCCGCTTTTTTCCGTTTGTTCTCATGTAACAACTGGAGAACAGCTGCACGAAACTGAGGAAACTTGGCATTGGTTTTAATATTGTACGTACCGTGCATTGTTCTGTAGTTATTCACTAGTGCAGTAAACCAATGAAATGCACTTTTTTCACTAATTTTCACTTATTCCTCTCTTCCTCCTACATGTTTCGGTACCCCATGGTGCCATCTTCAGGGAGTGCCACTTGTACGCTTTTGACTGCTGGGCCTTGATTTTTATGTGTGGCCACACATAAAAAAGGCGGCAAGAAGGCTGAAGACCAAACAACGGAACTCAATCAAGGCCCAGCAGCAAACAGCGTACAAGTGGAATTCCCTGAAGATGGCACCATGTGGTGACGAAACATGTATGAGGAAGAGAGGAATAAGTGAAAAAAAAGTGCATTTAGTTGGTTTTGTACACTTGCTATTGGTGTTTTGTATTGAAATTTGTCAAAATACTCTCATTCTAGCAAACATACACTCTGCATGAAAACTTATTTATAGTTTCTGCCCATATGTCGAGCGCAACTCATTAAATATTTTCGGACAGAAACAGATTCCGAATTCAATTAGTAAACACAAATGGGACACAATACACTGCAGAAGAACACGAACTCGCATAAGTATTAACAGTTTCGAGACGAATAAACAATAGTGTTTTACAGTGTGTCGTATCCCACTCAACTGCAAAACTATAACCACTGCCTTCCCACCTGTTCTTCTGCGTTAAGAAAGCGCTGTAAATTAGCATTCTCTGAGTGTAGAGTTACTGACAGTGAATGAGACAAGAGTAACACTTTGAGTACACTTTGACTTCTTAAACACTGCTTAAAAAAATAAATACATCCTTTNAACAGAACTTGTCAGACGCGTAATTATAAAGTGAACAGTGATTAAACTAAATGTGCGTGTGTCACCGTGCTACGTGTTTCCAAATTCGCGTTTACGTGAAAGTCGTGCGTCTATCGAAATTTTATTAAAGAATATTTTCCTTTAAACATACATCAAAGCATCCCGCGTAGCATCCTTACGCGTGGATGTCCGGATGTTCTATGTATAAAAATTTGTCGCGGAAGTATTCACAACACGCAGGGCCAAAAATGTTGTTTGTACTTTGTGAACATTTTACCACACAGTGGTGATTATACGTACAGCCTGCTCTAATGCCAAAAAGCTGCATTCTTCCAATACAGTATATTTATATGTCTCTTGTGATTTACAGCATAAACACGGGCATTCGCCGATCCCAGTGGCCGCGCGATCTAAGGCGTAGGTCTGCGGCCGAGTGCTTGCTGGGATCGTGGGTTCGAATCCCACCGGGGGTATGGATATGTGTCTCTTGTGAGTGTTCGTGTTGTCAGGTAGAGGTCTCTGCGACGGGCCGATCCCTCGTCCAGAGGAGTCCTACCGACTGTAGTGTGTGCCTAAGTGTGATCAAGTGAAAAACAAAAACCTCGACACCTACTGTGAGTAGGTAGAAGGGGTGAGGGCTAGAAACGAAACATAGGCATTCCCCCTACATCGCATTAAATTTTCGTATTTGTAGTGGAGATGGACTGTTTCCTATAACGTAGGAATTACAATTTTAGACTACATGTTGATTATATATATATATATATATATATTACTTTCGGGTTCAAATTTTTAAATGCTCACCACATCCAGAAATATTTCATATAAATATTGCATATTCAATTACAACAACATTCAGCTTTATGTGATTATTGTTTCAAATGAACCTCCTTTTCGCGAACGCAAGGTCAGGTTACAAAAGGGGCCTGTTGTCTTCACCACACCCCAGTTTCTATCCGTTCGCACGGAAAGACTCGAGAGCATTCGAAAGCATTTTTGTGAGAGCTGATAGCGCAATATTGTAAAAAAAATGTTGAAAAATTAAATTTGGTTAAAGCCCGTGAAGTACAACGGAAGTTTACACGAAGATGTATAAGGATTTATGCGAGAAACTCTAATGTAACTCGTTAAAAGTAGGTCGTGTTGGGGAATGTCTGGAACACAAATTGTAGAGAGAAATTACGCACACATTTTATGTCCAATACAAATCTCCCTTAAGATTAATTGTTTTAAAGGTTCTTAAAAACGAGGCAAAAGCTGCGTAACAGTTATGCCATGTACATATCTTAATTTTTTAATAAAATCTATAGAACAAAATTGGCTTTTCAAGGAGGGTACAAGTTACATCCGACAGACACTAACCACTGTGAAATGTCATAGGAAAACTTAGTGTAGATTTTCTAATATGTGAATCGATCCAAAAGAATCTACGTTCTACGATTTAGGAGTTTTGTAATGCGGGAGACGATCAGCGTACAGAACTATTTGTACGCATGTGTGCCGTAAAACTGTAGGAAAAACAGCATAATATATGCTAGAAAATAGGCAGAGTCCAAAATTCTGTCTGATGGCTGCGGTTTCAAGGCTGGCCCTGCTGTACTGAAACTGTACCATACGCCCTTCTTGCAGCTACGCACATTTAGCACTTGATTACAAATGCTGCTCTTCAAAGACATGAGCTAACAATTTACGAATGTCTGGTGGGATGTAAACAATTCATTTTATTTTCTGCAGTAAAGTTCAGCGGAAGGTTCACGGCCTAACAATATCACACGAATACAACACATAACGAAGCTTCAAATCTTCTGGAATATTACGCTATGTCATCAGGTAAGAAGTTCTCGACGTTTCGAAGTATCGTGATTCCTTCATTTTCAGTGTGAATTAGCCCCAAAAGAACAGCGTTACATTGCAGCAGTACCGCTGTGAGATCTTCATTCCTCCTCAAGCAAATAATGAAGCATCTCATTGTATAATTTCATCACCCCTACTCCTGTTACTTAATTTCCCTCAGATACAAATTTTTTCTTGAGCAATAGAGTCTCTACCAAATTATATGGCGTCACATCCCAGAAGAACATAATCGTGTCTAAGATTGCTGTCTTCATTGTCTGTCAGATACACAGCGCAGGTAGGCCTATGCCAAACCTTCCCTCATTCATTCGGCATTGTTAAGTAACCAAAGTATCGATCAAGAACAATTACTTTTAACATAAAGTCGATGGTGGATATTATACAGGGATTTCAGTTTAAAACCGAACCCCGTGGCGCGGCTAGCTTAACGGCCAGACACATTCGCATATGATGCGTAAAATATATATAAAAAACTTACTATATATTGGAGTAGGCGTTGGAACTGATTTCCTGAAACTCTCAGACATGCTTCATTTCAAAAGAACTGGAAAAGCGGGAAAGCCTATTATAAAGTTCCTACGACTTTTTCCTACGATGTCCTCCTTATACAGGTTTCTACAATGAATATCGGCTATATTAAAGTGTGCTGCCTACTCGCAAACAAAAGGAATGTACGTTACACTGTTCTTCACGTGTTAAAAACAGCAGGTTAAAGTGGAATGAGCCAGTAAAATGACGAAATGTACTTTCCACGCAGCGATAGGACTGGCAGGTGTGTGTCAAGCAGCTGCTGTTAAACTTGCCGCGCAGTATATGGAATTTCTACAGAAGAATTTCCAAAAGTATTTAATAGTCTGTTCAGGTGTCAAGAGTATCTTAAATGTGAAGGACGTTATTTTCAACACCTCCTCTAACGTCCGCTAAATTAGGTTATGTATTATATTGTATCAGGAAATGTAAGGACCTTAAGCTTGCCACGCGTGCGTGTTCGGTTTTCTGTTGAACTCTCTGTATAATCGAAAGCCGAATATTAATAGAATTATCAAATCATAAAGTCGAGTTTAAAAGTGCATGCAAGCGTGCATCGGACAGAAGGGACATGCATACAAATTAATTCGAAACCGGAAGTTAAGGAACCACTAAAAATTAGTCGTAGATTCGAAGACAATACAAACGTGGATCTGAAATAAATAAGGTTGAATTGTGGACTTGATTCATTTGGCTTGAAAAACGGACAAACGAGAGTTCTTGTGAACACGGCGAGGAAAACTTCGGTTCTTTAAGAAGGAGGTTATTTCTTCAAAGGCTAATTAATTTTCGCTTGCGATAACTTAGTGAGAAATATTGATTCTTCTCCATATGTTGATGATACGGCAACCTACTCACCGGCTGATCTGAAACAAGATGCTGAGTGTCAGCAGCAGCAGCAGCATGGAGGTGGCGTGACCACGGAGTGGCCATACCGATGGCATGGCCACAGCGGCCATGCTGGAGTGGCCTGCAGGCCGGACGACTGGCGCGCTGCAGACGTCTGCAAGACAAAAATAATATTTCAGTTCGCAAGCATTACAAATAGCTTCTTTCATTTTCCCACATTTCCAGTGTTATTAACACTAAAAATGCCAGGCTGTTTGCTAGATTTCCAAGCCAATATATTTTCGGTTTTGAGAACTGTATTCCTTCCATGGTAGAGTCAAACCCCCATACAGCGCCACTGTTCGTTCACCGCAATTTATGGCTGTATATGGAGGGTGGCCGTAAATAGCAGTGCTGTATACTAGGACATTTCTATTCACAGAACTTCATAAGCGCAAATTGAGGATGGCGCTGTATCAGAGGGCGGTATATCAGTGTTGAACTTTAAACACGCATATTCAAGTTATCTAACGAAAGAGCTTCAAATGTGGAGAAAAATTCCCTGCCAATACTTGAATAAACTACTACCAGGTTCCACACGCTATCAGATGGAGCAACTTTTGTGAAGGTCGAAATTTTCGGGTCTTGGCACCTGCAGGGCAAAATCCCAGGTCGACACCATCAGATGTCTGTACATAAACAGGCTCTGTGTTCTCAGTAGCTCTCAAAGCAAAAATGTAGCCTTGCAAGGTCGTCGTGTTGCCCTGTCGACGTGAGGTGACCAGGTCATGTTCGCTACTTGGAGAAATGTTTACACACGACAAAACTTTCGCTGTTTGGAAACCAAAGTACTGCTCACACATACCTGCACATGGAAACACAACGTCAAAATGCATCTTTAAGAGATCCCGTTGTGACTGTAAGGGCTACATTCATCTTGTTTTAAGATAGGATCTAACGCCTGTTTTTGTAAACACTGTGCTGAAATTTCCGGCGAAATACAATCGAGAAACTCATTCAATTATAATTAAATCATGCAACAGAATCCTCCTTGAAAAATCGGTACTGTACTTGCAAACCAATAAATGTCCCTCGACGTACAGAACTGCATATTCACTCCTGAGCTAAGGAAGTCCAATAAGCAATCCCGAATCACATTTCTTTAAGACATACTTTAATATGATCCTTTTATCACTCTCTAGGTTTTATTAGTGGTATTTCCCTTTAGACTTTCCAGCATAAATTTTGTGTGTATTTTACAGATAGCCCACAAATGCTAAATGCCCCGCCCATCGTATATTTCCAAGGATAATCGTATGAATATTCTGTGAATAATACAAGTACAGGGGGTCAGTAAATGTAGAATACTGGAAGGAGATCTATACCAACGAGGATGTAAGGACCGATCGATGGACCAAACACAGAAAAAAAAAAGTCACTGAAAGAAAGGAGGAACGACACAGTAAGTTGCCGATTCCCCGGGGTTATCCACTTCGCTGGATCATAACATTTGTTATGCAGTGTCGTAAAGAGTTACAATCACCTTCGAATCATATAAGGAATATGCAATAAAGAACACAACCCACGAATGCACGCGTCAGAGCAGGATTTTGAAACACAGGGTAAAAAAGATTAAATACAATTTTTAGACGCGTTAGCAAAATTAAGAAAAGCTTCATCATGTTTATCTGTGTCTGTCTGTCTGTGTGTCTGTCTGTCTACCCGTCCGTGGGCGTGGGACAACTCGGCTCCCGCTGTAGGCATATTCACCTATGTACATTTATGATAATATCTTATTCAATTTTTCTTAAAATGAGACATTTTTCAAAGTTGTAGATACAATCAAAACACACATTTTATGTTCAATAAATTTTTTCAGAATATCGTGCTTTCTGTGAGATAATGTGGGAAAGCGTGTTAAGGCCAGACAGACCACAGACGACAATACAATATGGCGCATGCGCTTTGCATGCTGGGTAACTAAGGCTACAGACACACTCAGAATATGTAATGCTTATTGCTTTTCCACGACAACAGTGCTAAAGTGAGGGCGCCTCGTTGTTACTTTCACACCCACACTGCCTGCCGTGTTTATGTTGTCATTAATGTGGGAACTTCGAACAGAAAGTAAGAAAACTACAAATGTCATTTCAAACCGTTAGCAATAATTAACCTCAAACCCTGGTACCGGAATCACAACAAAAAAAGATATTTTCCTTAGTTTTCCCCAGGCACAGCAACTGTGTCGTGTATAGGACCTACATCCGCCAGAACACCCCTTTACAGCTCCCGCGCTGGGGGCAATGACCAAAGATACATTTCTTAAATTCTCCTCCCTTCCCACCCCCCCAAAAAACTGTTACTCGTTGGCTCCCTGTAGAATAGTACTTGTTTATTCTTACAAGTGTAAGTTACTTCGCTCTCCCGTTGTCTTTCCTCTGTGACTTACTAAACACTCCGCAGAGCTTACATACTCCAAATGCCGCACGCACCCGTGCAGTTGCTACAGTCGCCACATCTATTCAATGCATCGCATGTATCTTATTTGCTGTTTTAAACACTATGAAATCTATACCATGGACCTACTAAGTAACTAACTCGATGGATGAAACTCCTCCTTGCAAAGCTGCAACCTGTATTTACGCGGTTTGATGAGAAACTTCCCGCTGCGTGTCAAGGAACTTGTTTCAAACACAGAACGGCCATCTGTACATGCAAGAACTGCTAGTACTACTGTTACTGCTACTACTACTACTACTACTGCTGCTGCTGCTGCTAATACGACAGCATTATAGCCTAATTTCGGGCCCTGGACTCCTGAATTTTTGTTTTCCAGATTTTCCCGTCTAGTGCCAAACGCCTGTACGCTGCGATTCCCAGCAGTTTGCTGCTATCCCTGTTCACCGCTTCTAACCACCTGCCCTTTGGCGTCCATATTTTTTCGACTACCATATACTTTTCCTTCCAAGATTTTCCTTGCTGTTCTTGATCTGTCCATCCTGCAGACGTGTCCAGCCCATTCCAATTTTGTAAGTTCAATATGTTCCTACATCTATGTCCTTACACAAACCATAGATTTAATTATTATAGCGGATATTCCAATGTGAACTTCCCTCTACTGGCTCACACTTCGACTTCATGGCATTAAATAACAATAAATATATTCTGTCTGCTGCCACAACTCGCCTTTGCAATTCTATAGCGTGTCTGTACAGTAAGATAACGTTGATATCGCAGTCCGATTATCCAGTCTGACGCCAGACTGAATAGCACTGGGGCCAGCCCGTCACTTTTCTAATCCACTATACATTTTAAATAGCTTTTCAGTGCCTCCTTCACTTGCGCCATTTTCTTTGACACAGTCATTCTTACAGGTCTAACCATTTTCCTTCGTGTGCCTTGTTAAGCCCGTATTTTATAGCGCCTGCGCCTGTTTATGCTCTCTTAGGTTGACCCGAAATCTATAAAGAAATAACGGACGTCCCTCAACGTGAAGTTTCGATCAGCGGCCCAAACCACTGAATGGAATCCCCCCCCCCTTCCGGTAATCACAAGTGATTCATTCGAAACGTTTTCTCATGTTCTTCACACTACGTGTGTTAAGATTTTGTGTGCTGGACAGATGAGTGTGACGCCTCTGTAGTATTGCAGTCTAGTCGATCGCCTTTCTTATACGTATGTGGAACATGGGAGTCCCATTTTCCATTTAGCTGCAGCTGTTCCATCTGCCAAATAGGTGTGACGAGCTCCCAGATGTTGTCCACTAGGTACATTCATCCACTTTGATTCACTCTGTTGGTATATTATTTATACCAGTTGACTTTCCACTGCTCTACTACTTAATGCCTTCTGTCGCTTCCTCTTGGTTTAGTGGCTTTTCGTCGTCTTTCTAAGTGTGTGTCGGTCGATGCTTTTCACTGTCCTGATTCCCTTTCATCTGCGCTGCTCAAAATGTGATTTCCATCTACTGAATATTTCTCTAGGCAAACCCATTATCTTCTTATTTTATCCTGTACCAGGTTCGATCTCGAAGCACAGCCTTTCTCAATAAAACGTGCTTCCTTATAAACTTATCATGTGAGAATTTGTACGGTGTACAAACGACATAACATACACACATAGTCACATAACATATATAAATAAGCACACACCGTACCTAACAACCCTTCGTAGCAGTGGCGTAGCGAGGCGAGTAATCACAATGGCTGCTCCTAACAGGAATTAGGAACTTCAGGACAACTATAACAAATGTAACTGAACTTCCCTAACTCAAAATTTGTTGCTAGCGGGAAATTAATTTTTTCACTTATAACATTTATTTTGCAGCCCCTTTAGCCGCCCTCGGACTCTGTCGCACAGGGGGACGGCACCAGTCCCCCCCCCCCCCCCCGAGCTATGATCCTGCTCTGAAGAGAGTTGGAAACTTATGTTATGTGAGTAGTGGATTTTTTTATAAACCGGCAACATTAATGAGGTAATATAGGAGAAACAGAAAATAAGACGGCAGACTGAAGTACATACAGCAGAGCCACTAGTGCCTGAGCCCAGTGCCTTTGAGGTTGAGATGGCTATTGAAACGCTAAAAAGACCCAAATCACCAGGTATTGATCAGATTCCAGCAGAATTGATTAAAGCAGGGGGTAGGATTATTCGGTCTCAAATCCATAAACTTATTATTTCTATTTGGAATAAGGAGGAATTGCCTGAGGAATGGAAGGAGTCGGTCATTGTGCCTATTTATAAGAAGGGTGATAAAACAGATTGTAGTAACTATCGAGGCATATCAGTTTTGTCAACTACATACAAAATTCTATCCAACGTTCTTTGTCAAGGTTAACTCCATATGCAGAGGAAATTGTTGGGGATCATCAGTGTGGATTTCGGCGTAACAGGTCAACTACTGATCATATATTCAGCATTCGTCAAATACGTGAGAAAGAATGGGAATACAATGAGGCAGTGCATCAGCTATTTATAGACTTCAAGAAAGCCTATGATTCAGTTAGGAGGGAAGTCTTGTATAATATTCTTATTGAGTTTGGTATCCCCATGAAACTAGCAAGGTTAATAAAAATGTGTCTAAGTGAAATGTATAGCAGAGTTCGGGTAGGCAAACATCTGTCTGACACGTTTCCTATTAAGAATGGCTTGAAACAAGGAGATGCTCTGTCGCCATTGCTTTTCAACTTTGATTTAGAATATGCCATTAGGAGGGTTCAGGCAAACCAGGAGGGCTTGAAATTGAATGGTACACATCAGCGTCTGGTTTATGCTGATGATGTTAATATATTGGGCGGAAGCATACATAGTATCAAGCAAAACACAGAGGGTTTAGTGATGGAGATTGGTCTAGAAGTAAATGCTAGGAAAACTAAGTACATGGTCATGCCTGGAAATCAGAATGCAGGACACAATCACAACATAAAGATAGATAATAAATCCTTTGAAAGGGTGGAAGAATTCAAGTATTTGGGAGCAACCCTAACGAATCGAAACTCCATTCATGAATAAATTAAGAGCAGATTGAAGTCGGGGAATGCTTGCTATCATTCGGTGCAGAATCTTTTGTCTTCCAGGTTGCTATCCAAAAACACAAAGATTAGGGTATACAGAACTATAATTTTACCTGTTGTTCTGTATGGATGCGAAACTTGGTCTCTCACACTGAGGGAGGAACAAAGACTGAGGGTGTTCGAGAATAGGGTGCTGAGGAGGATATTTGGGCCTAAGAGGGACGAGGCGACAGGGGAGTGGAGAAGACTACATAACGAGGAACTTAATGACCTGTACTCATCACCAAATGTAGTTCGGGTGATAAAATCGAGAGGAATGAGGTGGGCGGGGAATGTAGCATGTATGGGGGAAAAGAGAGGTGCAAACAGGATTTTGGTAGGGAAACGTGAGGGAAGGCGACCACTTGGGAGACCCAGGCGTAGATGGGAGGATAATATTAAAATGGATCTTCAAGAAGTGGGATGGTCGCAAGTACTGGATTGAGCTGGCTCAGGATAGGGACAGGTGGAGGGCTCTTGTGAATGCGGTAATGAACCTCTGGGTTCCATAAAATGAGGGGAATTTCTTGACTTGCTGAGAAACCGTTAGCTTCTCAAGAAGACCTCTGCTCCATGGAGTTAGAAAATAAGTGGAAAAAAGGAATACAAGGAAACGTAGAAGAAATAAAGTGATTTTTTCTTTCTTTCCTTCTGTCTTCGAAGTTCTTTTTCACTGTCATCATACAGAGCTGCGTAACACATGCGGCGCCGCTTGCCATACAAGAAAAAGATGTATGACTGATCTGTTATAAAAAGACAAATCGACCGTCCACAATATTCATGATCACATTTTTGGTGCGGCTCCAGCAGCCCACGCACCGGTCAAAGGCACGACAGCACCACGCCCTGGGTAAACAAACACCCCGCTTAGATAATTTCGTAAGATGACGCTACTCAGCGCGTTTGTTTTCTGTTCGCTTGGATCTTCCTTCGCGTTAAGCATCGCGCTCAGAATGCTCCTGGATACGATCTCGAGACCGATCCTCTTGTCGAGTGCTGCCGTTTGTCCTCATTAGGTACGGGCCCGAAAAGCGACTTAGTATCCGCTCTTTTACAGTGCATTCGTCGTGGCTTGTCTAGTCCGCAGCTAAATTAATGTAAAATGGGAATAATTTTTGTTGGGAAATATGAAAGAAATATCTATATGTAAATGGGACAGAAATACAAGAAACGGTCTGAGCGGTAGAACGTGGAGTGCATCAATTTCGCCCAGAATAGGTAATTACCCGCAGGATCTCGGAAAAAAATTTCAATAACCATTGTGTTCTATAAAATACTGGGAACTGTCTTGTGTCTGTGAGCAACTATCAGCTTCTCATGATGGACTTGGAACCATGGATTTAACATAGTAAGGTACTTTTTTTCGATGACGCAACAGCCCCCAGTGGGCCAGGGCCTCCTCATTATCGGGGCTTCACGATCACACTCAGACACACCACACTCGGTAAGACTCCTCTGTACGAGTGATCAGCCCGTCGCAGAGACCTCTACCTGACAACACACAGCACTCACAGGACACAGACATCCAACCCCCCGGCGCGATTCGAACCCGCAATCCCAGCAAGCGAACGGCCGGAGACCCACGCCTCAGACCGCGCGGTCACTGGGATCGGCAGCAAAGTAAGACTGAGTTAAATTAAACTCGATGCACTAAATTCATTAGCTGAAGCACACAGGAAGGCCAAGCTATTATTATTATTATTATTATTATTATTATTATTAAAGGTAAGTTTTTCCTGTGCACGCCATGAAGGCATACGGCGCAGTACAGGCATGGCTCCACTCATTCTTAACACCGACACTAGATGGAGGTGTGTGGTCAGCTTCATTCCCCAGTTTCTTTGCCCCGGGGGAAACAACCCTCGGTGCCCATTGAACAGAAGGCTAGATGGGTCCGAAAGGCGGTCCGGACGTTTCGGACAGAAGATCATCTTACCCTACCGGGAATCGAGCCGCGTACCGTTAATCACATAACTCAGATCCTGTAAACGCTCTCGGTTTGTTTGTGAATGACAACGTCGTTCGCCAGCTTCCATTCAGTTCATCCTGTGACGTCACACAGTCATTTACTCTCAGTTCCTAAGCCGCTGGAAGTAGGACATTAAAGAACGTCACTAATTATTGTTTGATAATGTCGCCATATTGTGTTTACTGCAGGGTACAGGCTTGCCTTTCTTGCCCCTTCACAGTTCGCCGTTAGGAAGGCGGCAAGTCTAAAAACATTTCGCGAATGAACTGCGGGCCGCTCACGCAAATGATTTCACTGAGTTCATTCACAAATGAACCTCTTTCTTGATGGACAGACTCCTTCCTGGAAAGTCAACAGTTCCTCAGCTAGTCAATAAATTCCGCACATTTTATGAAACCCGAAGATTAATTACCGTTTTCACGAGCGCCCACCACCTGTCTCTATCCTGGGCCAGATCAATCCAGTCCGTTTCCCCATCCCACTTCTTAAAGATCCATTTTAATATTATTCCCATCTACTCCTACGTCTTTCAAGTGGTCTCCTTCCCTCAGTTTTACCCGCCAAAACCCCGTATATACATCTCTTGTCGCCCACGCGTGCCACATGCCCCGCCCATCACATTCTTCTTGATTTTATGACTCGAATAATATTTGGCGACGAGTGCAGATCATAAAGCTGTGGTACCAAAGGACCAGTCCAAGTCCATGGCCTTTGAGTGTTTCGTAACATCGTATGTTTTTACAGTACGGAGATGTTAGCACTTAGCCCAACCAAGCTGGATGACCACCCCTTATCGGCTGTCCGCGACTCTTATTCAATATATTCGCAGCTACCCTCCGTAACTGTAGGCCACTCCTCTATCCGCAACCTGAGGACGCGCCGTACTGTCGTGACAGGCACCTACTTTTGACGGATTCACTCACGAATTCCGTCCGGAAACAGGCGTACTGGCTGGGACGGTCCTCATTCTGGGCCTGAAATGTCGAAATTGTGTTCTGTGAAGTTTGAAAAGGAAGGGGGAGAGGGTTAAAAGGAAAGTAATAGAGAATAAAAGGATGTAGTTGAAAAGAAAAAGACAGAAGTGAAGGAAGAAACAGAATGATAAAAGGAAACTTAAGGACGGACTGAAGCAGTAAAATGAAAAATGAAGAACGAAAAAAATAAATAAGTAATGAATGAGTGAGTGAGTGAATGAATGAATGAATGAATGAGTGAATGAATGAGTGAATAAATAAAAGAGTGAGTGAGTGAGTGAGTGAGTGAGCGAGCGGAAGAAAGACCGACCGACAGAATTATCCGTAATTTCACAGTCACTGCGCCAGTCATCGAGTTAGCGGATGTAATGAATATGAGAACTAAAACTACAAACAAACTACATTCTATATACAAGTTTTAATTAAACACGGTCCTTTGTTTTTGACCGAACTGTAATCTGCTCTCTGATGTTGTGCCAAGTTCCGTAATTGGCTGCAGACATAACTTTGCCCTCAGTGCCCCTGAACCCCAGCCGGCTAACAAAAATTTTCAAAGCACAGGGATGGGAGGCAATGTTCCTGCGTCACGAGTGCTTCGCTTCCAAGTTCGTGTCCCAACCAACACACCAGCTGACGCGGTAGAGCGGTCAGCGCCGTCCTTGCTATAGGGGGTTCCAGGTTCGAATATCAAACATAAGTCGCGTTATCTTGACTGGGTTTTGTGGGTACTTCTTTCAGTCTGTCCAGATGGATATCTAGCAACACGCAGCCAGCTTCCTTGCGAATACCATCGTGCACGGCTGTCTTCTTATTTAAAGGAATGCAATAGTTGTAATTGATATAATATCACTAAATTATTTACATACAATCGCACGACTTCAGAATGACAATATGTCGGTGTTTTTGGCTGACATAATACCTACAATTCTGCAATTAATAACATCGGCACTAACAATTTCATCCTACAAACGCCAAGCTCTGGAAGCTGAACGTCTGTAACCCAGCTGATAATATGACAGCACGTGGCATGTGCTGGTGCTGTGTGCGCACTACATAGCCAAGCACCACACAGAGTAACATTTCCCACACCTGAAATTTATAGGCAGACTTTATGTGCAGTACTGGTAAATGTTCAATGATTTTTAATATGTTCTTACACATTTCCGCTCAACAGCCATTTTACACTCCACTTGAAAATGTTACTCTTTATCTCGTACGACACCAGATCTTCCAGTTGTTGCGCTTCTTGTGCTATAAATTCAAACAAGTGGCATACAATCAAACCCTCAGCTTTCCCTCAGTCGGTTACTGCACAGCACTCATTGCCGTGCTGCTGTATCTCCTGACCAATGGCTTGAAATACCAGCAGGCAAGACTACAGGTAACAGGGTGTGCGGGTCAACATAACACCAAGCATTCTACGACACTAAACATTCACAAAGTATATTATTTTCCCACGAAAGAACAGCAGCCCCGGCAACCCAAAATGCGGGGTAGTACTGTGGGAAACACAGCTGGAACTTCTAGGATTGTGCTGATGCAGAAGACGGATTTCGGCTCTATTGAAATAACTTCAGTACTTTTTCCATTATGCTATTCACGTATCAGTCATATCTGACGTGTATCATTAATAACAGTGCAAAATAAATAAACATTCGGGAGCTCTATAGAAACAGCAGCCCTCAACACGACACGATGGCACAAGGATAAATGAAACTTTGTCTTCGGGATATCAACCAAGTTGCAATTTCGCCGTACTGAGGCGGCAACTTCTCCGTTACTGGTGTTAGGCGCGTAATCTAAACACATGCTGTCTGCAGACTTGCCTCTGGAGACAAGCTCAAGCGGTGGCCAGATGAAGGTAGAGTCGAGCCAGGTTAAAACGACAGCAGGCGACACCACGCGTATAGCGTCACATATTCTGTGGTATCAATTAATTCCTCACCGTTAACCATAACATTATACTCCTCGGTTATAACAACACTTGTTTATAACGACACAAAATATTGTCCCTTTCATCATGTTATAACCGAGATCAAATCTATGAGTATTGTAGAATGGATAAATCTAAGATAAAATTTTGATCAGTGCCTTTAACTACACTAGTTCGGCAACTGAGAATTAGTGAAAGTGAAGGCGTTGTGGGCCGTGGAGTTATTGAGGATGATCCGCATAAGTTTTACGAAACTTCAGGACGAAATTATATGAGTAATTTTGTGTAAAAGATCCTACATCATTATCTGTCCGATTATCAACCGTTATAACACTAAGAACAGTGCAATGTTTCAAGCTACTGTCGGATACTCTACGGTGCTGGTTCTTATGAAAGAGCTTCACGTTCCTCCTACCTCCAGCAAAGACTACGATTCTGTGCTCCTTGTTCTTTTTGGTCCAAAGGCCAGGCCTGCGAGGTCTCCAGATCTCACGCCCTTTGACCACTTCTTGTACACAGGAAGGGCACAGTCTGCTGCCAAATATCACAAGCAGGAGAATAACTCTAGCAGTGAATCATGGAGTCCGCTAATGGCGTGAACAAAAACGATGAAATTATCAGAAAGACAATAAATTATTTTTCATACGTGCGGAATTTTGCAAAGATGTAGGTCATTTTAAAGAGTAATCAGTGTAAACTAACTACAAATTGACATTCTTTGATATTATCTAATAAAAACTGATATTTTTCCCATGCTGTCACATAACGACGTCCACAAACATAACTAACTCTGCAACATATTCAAACATTGCTGTCATACTTCTGCGGTATTGTCTGACAAGATATTGTTTTGATTTTGTACGTACTGCAAAGTGAGACTGAATTGATGCCTTTGATTAATGGTGTTGTCGGGCACGTTTCTGTACAATAGGTAGAGACATCGTCGTTGTATTTCCTTATGCTGTTATCTGATACACAACATTCTTTTTAAATGTACAGCATGAAAAAATATGTGTATTTTAAAATTTGCTGTTGCAGCCACATACGTACATTAAATTGCATGTAGCGGCGTGCGGGTAGATAACTGAAATTACGTTGATACAGAATTTTTTACTCAAAATATCTCAAAATAAGATCCTGCAGTTTGGCACGCTGTGTGCGGAGCACTCTAGACTTTCGATCTCACGCTAATTGCTACATTATAACCAACTAAATGCACTATTCGCTGTTTCAACTGATGTTCACTTCACTCCGAAATGTTTCGACGTTCGCGACGTCAACTTGAGGGAGTACAGCAGAGTTTTTATATCTGCTGGCAGGCTCGTCGTGCTGCCTTCGTTTGCTGCTTTGTTCCTTTTACATGAGGCTTGTAGTAGACAATCAAGTAGCTAAAACACTAAAACTTCATACACTAAAATTTGGTTTAAAACTTGAATAAAATGTGCTTTTTCAGGTAGTTCATACTCTTTATCGCTGTCTCAGACTGTGCGGTTTATTAGTTGTGTAGCATTTTATACGCTGTGGCCACACTTTAGACCTTGTTACATATCTTGTTGTGTGTTGTGTTGTGTTGTGTTGTGTTGTTTTGCTGCCGGCAGTGGACTGACGCAGCAGCGTAACAACGTAAGAAGGCAGCAAACGAAGACAGCACAACCAGCCTGCCAGCAGATATAAACACTCTGGTGTGCCCCCTGACGATGACGTCGTGAACGTCGAAACATGTCGGAGTGAAGTGAAAATCAGCTGAAATAGTAAATAGTGCATTTAGTCGGTTGTAATGCAGCAATCAGCATCCTGACAATGCACGGAATTAGCAGCGCTAAAATTTCGATCCCATGTCTGCTCGCTTTGTCGTGCACGAAGGAGTGTCCAGTACTTATTGGGTGCGAGGGCATACCGGTACCTCAGCTGATACAGGCGGAGTGCCAGAGGGAAGAATTGCTACTCCACCCGAAATCCGAATGCATGTGGTTTAGTTATTTTACATTACATTTGAGTAAAGATAAGAAAATATATTTGTGTGTCTGAACAGAGTGACGAATAAGGACTGACATATTCCAGAATTCACATCAGACGCAAAGAAGATACGCGAAGAATCAAATGATGTAGCTTGGTGTTCTTAAATTAGTACAGTCACGTGGTGTCATATTCGGAAAGCGTTGGATTAACCTGGCTGAAGTATTTCGTCAGCATCTTCACGGTTATTTACAGTGACGCGTCTTCTAAACATCCTGATATCGTCCTGTCATTAACACCTTCAAACGTAATTCGGCTCTATACGTGAAACCTAGTGAGTTAATAGAGTGTTGTTAAAAACTCAATGTGTTTCGAACCACTGTCTTAGTGACAACACCAACACTGATCGCCTTTTAAGCCTCTGAATCATGAATTAATGTAAACAGTATATAATAATTCAGTTCCTACCTCAAGTAAGCACACTCCTTTTAAATTAAAAAAGACACAGATGCTATAGTGTTTATTTTCAGAACTATATGAACCATGCAACGCACAATGCGAGCCTGATATCACAGAACGCGAAGTGTAGCGCTGCAGCAGGTACTGCCTACAGTAAACCCAATGCTTAGAGATTTGTATCGAATCTATATTTTTAAGTAGGGAGACGTTCCTAAGGCCACCTTTGCATTGTATCATATAAACTTATTTTCTGAAGATGGGAGCAGTATGTTGTCCCGAAATGTTGGTACCCACCTGCGTGACTACAGTGTCAAAACCCAGAAACTTCAAAATGAACATTCACAGCTGTGACAGTACAACATACCACTAACAGCCCGCTATACAGGAAAAGTTTTAGAAGCAAATATGTCGCTGCTGAGCGCCTGGGCGTCCGTCTGTCTATTTGAATAGCTGTAACAACTGAAAGGTTTCTCACGAAAATTGGAATTGTGAAATTAAAAAACTGTTGACATATTTCAATTTTAATTTAGCATACCTGGTAAGATCAATGTACTAGTGTTTCTGTGTTAATGTCACTAAGTAAATAATGAAGCGAAAAATGATTCGAAAACAAGCTGCAGAGGGGAATGTGACAGACATTTACGGTCACTGCATTCTTTCGTAAGCTTTAGAGTTATGGAGACCGTTATGCAGATGCAGTGCAATGCTGTCACTGTACACAATTCAACAGAAGCGGCGAATTCCGAATTTTTACACAATTCAAACACAAGTGGCGCACTTCCGATCTTGTATACAATTAAGCAGAAGCGACGTACTTCCGAACCTTTACATAACTAAACAGAAATGGCGCACTTCCAAACCTTTACACAAAGAGACGCGGTGTACTTGCGAAGTTTGACACAATTAAGACTGGCGCACTCCCGAATTTTACACCATTGAACAGAAACGGCGCAATTCCCAGTTCGTACATAGTTTAACAGAAGTGGCGCACTTCCGAACTCTCACAGTTATCTTCTGAATACGCCCACCTACCCACCCATCTACTTACATAAAAAAAAAGAAAATTTGGTTTTCTCAAGACTGCGCTGAAATCAGGTTTTATTCCTTTCAGCCAATTTGTCCCCTATTTTAATACGAATCTAAAGAATATATTAAACAAGCTATATTTACTTAATTTTCCACCAATATACCTAATAGCAGTCGACACCGAATCACCAATACTGACTGTTTATTCACCCAAGTTACAGTTTTGACTTCTCGCCAGATTCAGAAGGCCTTAATATCAACTGACAGCGAGGCAGTCGCGTGTGAATGTAACGGCTATATGTATACTGCAACGGGAGCTTTCACAGGGATATTGATTATTCGATTTAGTGAAGAGTTTTGCTTTATTCTTTCGTCTTAAAGTGAATAAGTGTTATGCCACTTACAGGACATAACTTATCCTTCTCACGTTTGCTGCGCTTCAACTTCTTATAGATAATTTGAAGAGAATGTCATTCACAAAATCAGCCGGACGCGCCTCTTCATTTTACAATGCATAGTTTTAGTCTTTTTCTCACGGACAGTATCGTAGGTTAACGTTTTATGCCAAGAAAAGAATGTTTGAAATCCGATGTAAGTCGTTATTTACACGCAAACGTTTGTACGTTACTCGAAGTATTCAACTTGGACATTTCTTACACGGGCAAGAGACTTTTTTCTTCTCCTAGACGTCTACCTGGGCCTTTGGGTCCAGGCAGTCCATATCAAATGCGTATCAAGAACTACTTTCTCGGGGTTCAGAAAGACGGAAGGCAAAGTTTTTCACTCTCCTCCACAGAGTGCTGACACAGAGAGTGTGTGCAGCTGTACCAGTCTTCGTGGAACGGTCCTTTTTAACCCTTTAATGACGAAGCGTATCTGTTTTATATAAGGACTCAGTGCGTACCGCGCTGTAAACACTCTCCACTTCGGTTATAAAAACCAGTCTCTTAATGTTTTATAAGGCAAAAGTTGCTGTTTGTTCTGAGATCCGTACAAAACACATAAACGCAATGTGGGCACCACGTAGAATTTTTTAATGTTAAACCTGGTGGTACGTAAAGTTACCGCTAGGCTTTAAAAGGTTAAGCAGAGGGAAAACTAATCACGTCTTGCAACAGTCATATGCTCCTATTATCTCCTCCATCTGTCCTTTTCCTACGACGCTGATAGCTACACTTTCTAATCGTTGCTTCCTGAGGAATGAGAGAGGCCACTGTATTGCCACAGTCTCAGGCCGCCACTGGTTGACCCGTCAATGCAGGAGCAGCGACATTTCTCTCAGTTTATTTTACCGGCGCCGTTTTCCTACTTTGTTTACGAATCTCGAAACAGTACAACACGCACAGACTTCCTGGCCGAAAATTAGAAGTCTTGCTAATATGATTCTTCACCTGGAGGCCGGCTATGCAAAGTACATTTTTGCGTGGATATTCTTTTTCTTACTGTAAATATTTGGGCAGTAACGCAAAACACAGCGTGGCCGTTACCTGTGTCTTCACTGGACGCTGATACTGTTTTTAGAAAATTTCTACCTCATTTATTAAAATAAGTCAAGGTAAAATCCTACCTCTACGAAGACATTTGGGCCTAAGAGGGACGAAATAACAGGGTTGTTGAGAAAACTACATAAAGAGGAGATTTATGACATGTACTGCTCACCAAATATTATTCGGGTGATCAAATCGAGATGAATGAGATAGGCGGGGCGTGTGGCGCTTATGGGAGACAGGAGAGGTGCATACAGGTTTTTTGTGGGGAAACGTGAGGGAAAGAGGCCACTTGAAAGACCCTGGCGTAGATGGAAGTATAATATTAAAATGTATGTTAAAAAAGTTGGGTGGGGTACATGGACTGGATTGATCTTGCTCAGGGTAGGAAGACACTGCTGTCTCTTGTGGATGCACAAAATGCAGGGAATTTCTTGACTAGCTCAAGTCCTGTTGGCTTCCCAAGAATGACTGTGCTCCATGGAGTTAGTTTATTCAGTCAGTCAGTCAGCCAGCCCGCTAGAAAGTTAGTTAGTTAGTTAGTTAGTTAGTTAGTTAGTTAGTTAGTTAGTTAGTTGGTTGGTTGGTTGGTTGGTTGGTTGGTTGGTTGGTTGGTTGGTTGATTGATTAAGATTGTAACTTTGCTTAAATAACCACTATACCATGAAAGCACATGAAGCACTGGAAGTACAACTCCACTCATTCTTAACCTCGGCACTAGATGGAGCTTCACGCCCCCATCGCTTTACCTACGACAAAAGGATATTCGGTAACGTTTAGGACTATTTGACTAGGCTACGGATATCACGACAGGTTGGTTCGATTCTCGACGAGGCCAAAAATGTTTTTCTTCGCAACTGTATCGAGAAGTCTCTGAGACACAGGACACGTGGGCCCATTTCCTAATGTGAAGCGCCTGAAGCTTGGAGCTAACCACTCAGTCCCATGCAGTGCCCACGCCTAAGAAAGAATAGCATTGTAAATACAATCCCCGCTATTCCAACAGGCTATAGCGGTCCATTAATAATAAGCACAGGGACAAAAAGAAACTTCTATAAAATTCACAAACTTCAGTTTCAGTTTCATGTAATGATTCGCTTTTACTGGAGATACGCTAATAGAAAGTAAACTCACCCAGGAAAGTCTTAGTACCAGATTTTGTGAGAATCCATTGACTATTCCACACATGAAAAACGGAAAAGAAGACCCCCTGTATATTTTATGTGTACATTTTATAGGTTACGTGTAAAGACAGATGTAAACATACAGCCGTGAATCAGCTCCTTCAGTTTCTTCTGCCAGAAATTCCGTATCAAAAACCTCCTTGGAAAGCTCATAGTTGCTCACCTAGTCAAGCGTTTCCACACACGTTAAAGGTGAAGGTCAAGTTTACCCTATAACAGGCCACGAAGACCCCTGAGGGAGAGTAGTGGTCAACGCCACCCCCCAGCCGCTTTACCCTGGGACAGAGACCCGGCATCTCTTTTATAGGAAACTGGGTGGGCCCCCAGAGCCGGTCAGGACGAAAGCGGGAAGTATGGCCCACACCGTGATCCGAACCCCGGACCGTCCAGCCAGTAGAGAGTTGTTATACCGACTACGCTATCACGGCCCCTTTCTTCAGAACTTACGTAAGCAAAAGTGATCTTACCTTATGAGCCCGCCACTGGGACCTATCTGAGCCGAAATAATGCAGCACACATCTTCCCAAACTATTTAATATCCACTTTAATATTATCGTGTCAATAATTCTTACATATTCAAAGTGGTCTCTATAATAAACCTGACACTTTAAGTTCACATTTTCTGTCCATTTTCCACTACTGACATGGTTTCAAAGAATATGTTCGGGTGTGAGTTCCTGTGTAGTGTTGCGTGTCAGGATGCTTACTGACTGTGAAGTGCTGTCAACACCCGTCCGCCTCCGAACCTGAATAGCAATCCTACGCCGGCCGTTCATTACTCCTGATTCAGCATATTGGCAGCCACCCTGCGCATCTGCAGACCGTCATAAGATGAAATCTACGTACTTTACAAAGAATAAATGAGCAAGATGGATCGAACTGTAAGGTCTAAGTCTTATAAATTCAACGTCTGTATCTCTGTCGACATATAGACGAACCTCTTTGAGGTGATCGTGATTTTGCTCAGTGCCACCACGGAATTAGGCTACAGCCACTTTCTTTCCCATGTTTTTTAACCCTTTAAAGACGAAGCTTATCTGTTTTATACAAGGACTCAGTGCCTACCGCGCTGTAAACACTCTCCACTTCGGTTATAAAAACCAGTCTCTTAATGTTTTATAAGGCAAAAGTTGCTGTTTGTCCTGAGATCCGTACAAAACACATAAACGCAATGTGGGCACCACGTATAATTTTTTAATGTTAAACCTGGTGGTACGTAAAGTTACCGCTAGGCTTTAAAAGGTTAACTGAACATTTATTAATATACAAAATCTTCAACTCCTTGAAGGAAATCATTCACGGCCAACTTTTATTCCTCTTTCGATTATTCGGCTCTACACAGACTGTGTTACAGTCGTGTCTTTGAATCGACCATAAATAAATAAGTAGTATCATATACTAGTTATGCTATCGCTGGTTACATTCTCACGGGTTCATACATTCTATAGGCAGATACATGCGCAAAATATGAGTCAGTAGCCAGTTAACATTTTGTTTATCGACGAATCACACCAAGTGATACAATTTAATCACACAAATAGCATGTAACGAACCGTGTACCAATTACGGGCCACATTGGAAAAACAGCGGATCCCTTCGCGCCCCCACGCCACCCCAAGGCGCCCTGATAATCGAAAAAATCCCGCGATGGCGTCAATTATTGTTGGCTGTGGCGGTGCCAAGCGGCAGACCGGGAAACAGGATTGATCCGTGTTGCTATGGCTACGAGAGCCTGAATGACGTCAGCATACCTACAGCATGTTTGCTTAGAAGTCCGCGCCAAAAAACAAGCCCATACTGCGGGTTGCCTAGCTAACACTTACTCAGCAGTGTACTCTGCATTTCATATTAACCTCTACTGCGTTCTGCTAAATGAAATATACATATTTACACAAAATAAACGTAAAGGTTAGATAAATTCTAAAAGGTTTTGACGATGGTGTGTATATTGTGCGCAGGGGTCTGGAGTCGGAGTCGGAAAGAATTTTAGGTGGAGTCGGAGTCGTTAAAAATGTACCGACTCCGACTCCGACCTCAGTCTAAAATCTTAACTAGATACTCCAACTCCAGAGCCCTGATAGCTACAGTAACAATTAGACTTATACTTAAATATAGGTTATAAGTCTAAAAAAGTAGCCGGATGATTCACGTAGTGGTGATGAAACGTTTTATAGGTTTAACATTATTAATACATATTGAGCTTTTATGAAGGAGTCGGAGTCGGAGTTTTAAAAATCGAGGAGTCGGAGCCGGATTCGGAGCTTTCGTGTACCGATTTCACGGCCCTGATTGTGTGGTGATGGGTATATGGACTTTATCCATCGTCCGAAGAGTAAAATATTAAAAATATTAAAAAATTAAAATCACAACGTTTCCACGCTGAGGTGAATGGAGGGGGAGACCAGTGATGGAGGCTAGCTCTGTCTAAGGGGCCCAACAGAGTAGGTGTTCTTCTCTTCTCCCCCTCCATTCACCTGAGGACGGAAGCAGAGCCAGCTTCCGAAACGTTGTGATTTTAATCTTTTAATTTTTAATATTTTAATATTTTACTCTTCGGACGATGGATAAAGTCCATAAACCCATCACCACACAAGCGTAAAGTTGTCACTATGCTTAATTAACCTTTTAAAGCCTAGCGGTAACTTTACGTACCACCAGGTTTAACGTTAAAACATTCTACGTGGTGCCCACATTGCGTTTATGTGTTTTGTACGGATCTCAGAACAAACAGCAACTTTTGCCTTATAAAACATTAAGAGATTGGTTTTTATAACCGAAGTGGAGAGTGTTTACAGCGCGGCACGCACTGAGTCCTTATATAAAACAGATACGCTTCGTCTTTAAAGGGTTAACCACCAAGCTACGAAGGTATAAGCGGGAGTAGAGATATATCTCCACTCATTCCAAACCCTGGTCTAGATAGAAGTGAGTGTTCCGCTTCACATCCGCTTCAATCCCCGGTAACCATCGGATAAGACGCTGCGTGGGCGCCACAGTCTGTCTGAAAGCTGGGCAGAAGATAAAGCTCTCTTGCCCCTGGTGGGAATCGAACCACCACTTCCCGCCAGTCCAGGCCGTATCCTAGTCATATTTCCACGGCTCCATATTTCTTCTCTATGACAGGGCTGTGTGTTTGTGTTCCCTGATTCAATAACACATCAATATTACAGGCACAAAACATCAGTAGACTACTGACAATCCTTTTGCAAGAGACTCCTACAAATTCCATTGTACCAGCCCATTGTTTTTGACATTAGCAGCATAATAACGTGTAAACTTACGAGCTATAAGCAACATAGCGCGCTGTAAGCTATGAAATTCTGGGCTGATGCGGATATTATAAATTGTATGCCGGTACATTTATCAGGGCAATGCAAATAACACGATATAAGTATTTCAAAGCACGGATGATAACCGGCGAGCTTCCAGGACTTCACGCCTGAAATACAAAAGGTAGGCGTTACACAATTATTTTACTGCAAGACGAGGTAAAAGTGGAAGTTCTCCCTGTGCTTAATAAAGCAACATATTATCAAAGTGTATGTTGGCGTGGAGGTGTATTTCCACGTGTTATTAATCTCGGTACTAGAGGGCGGTGAGTGGTCGGCCTAAGGCCCTGGTCCCTTTAATCCAGGAGAAATACCACCACCCACCACCCGCAGGTACCTGTTGGGTACGGGGCTGGATGGGGCTCAGTTCCCGTGCGAATTAGATGAAGAATAGAAACATCTTTGCTTTGCTGGGAATCGAACTCGGATTTCCAGTTGTCCAGTCCGCTGTCAGTTTCTGTATTGACTGACCCATCCCGGCTCCACTTTGGTGCTTCTGTGTTATCCTTCGGAACCCTGCATTGCACCAAGCCAAAGGACCGTGCTCTCAGCATTTGTCCTTAAGCGAGGATCAGCATGAAATAAGGACAAATTCATCAGTAACATTATTATGGTTTGGACTAAATTAATATTCCGCAGATGGATGTTCCTTTGCCACATCTTGTCACACCACGGTGCATAGAAGTGGTATGCGGTCTTCATTTGCTCGAAAATATTTCGATCAGTGTTTGTTGAAGAAACAAGTGTTTCGAAAAAGAATTATGTATATAAGGATGAAGCACAGGTTTTACTTTCAGCACACCTTGTCTCGTACATGTTAAGATTCTGGACATGATTTAAAAAGGCGAGCGAACGCACCAGAATTTTTCCGCTATGGGTACATTTTCTAACCTATTTTCAATATTAAACTATATTATTCTGAATATACGCCTTGATGCTTCTCCACTCTATCGGATTAAGTAAGATGACACACTGCATCTACAGTACTTAGAGTACGAAATCTCTCCATCGTCTACCGTCCCAAATACACAAAAAAGATAGAAAATGTACTAACTGATGCACTGATTTATCTTCAACATCTGAAAGGCAAAGCTACTGGGTCAATAACGCTGTCGACATTAATGACATCTGAACAAAAATCCCTGTTAAGTTCGTCCTTTCATTTGCGCTAATTTTTTGAATGTCTGAAATACGACATTACTAATCCTTCTTGTGTTATCATGATAAACAGCAGAAAAGTAGAACAGACCCGGTTATAATGACATCGATTTATATGAGATCTCGCCTACAGCGTCAGATATTCTGTGGTACCAATTAATTCCGCGCTGTTAACTGTGACGTTACACTACTCGGTTATAACAACACTCATTTATAACGACACAAAGTATGCAGGCCCTCTCATGACGTCATAACCTAGTTCGACTGTATTTAAATAACTGTGTATGGGTATTTAGCATTTTGTGGACGTGTATTGACGTGTGGGTGTGGCAGTGTCGCCTGCCTGTGTTATAATGATCCTGCTGGCTGGCTCGTAGTCTACTGTACTTTCCCGTTATAGCGCATCTGCTTCTGTCTGTTACATTCATGTAACATATCCAATATCGGACTGTAATTTTCCGTGTTGCTCTCACAAATACATTTTCGCTTTTGCTGTACTGTGTACATGGACTCTCTGCGTTGTATTCCTATACCCACCCTTCCCTGCTGTCTGCAGCACTTTAAAATATATTAATAACAGCACATTTGAGATCGCAATTAAGTATATTAAATATGTAATTTCATTTTTCTTTTTTTTTTTGCATTTAGTAGCTTTTGTACGTCCTACAAAACCTGCATCCGAAGGACCTGCCAGCTCGTCCCGTGTAATGCGGTAGGCAGCTCGGTCTACGCGTACACAACCCACTCTTCCCATACTAGGTTGCTTTCTTTTCTTCTCTCTTCTTTGTGTCTTCGGTTAGTGGTACAGCTCCGAACGCTTTTCCTATGTTCGTGCCTTTGAAGATTTTGATTAAAATCTTTGGATTTCTGTGAAGAAGAATACTGTGTCTTTGAATAACGGCTAGTTATAAAGCAGGTTCACGTACAGCTTGCGCGTTTTCCTTCCTTATCAGTTCTTGGTTGGAAGGGCAGTGCTGCTTTTCTGTTAGTAAGACATCTTCCTGCGACCATTATTTATGCCATAAGGTGCCATAAGGTTTCTTGGATTATGGGACTGTTAACCGTTGGCTTATGGAATACACTGAATTGTAAATGATTGTCACCTGTATTGTAATATCCAGGGTTTTTTTACATTCCATTCTATAGCAAAGGCGAGATTTGAATGAAAGTCTTTGAAGTGTTTGATCTTCTTAGGCTATCTATTGCGACGTTTTCTGGTTTATGTATGTTTAAAATTTTTCCACTGCTCTGAAATATGTTGCACTTTTGTATTGTGTTAATATACGTCGTATTTTATTCTGTTCCAAAAAGGTAGCGAGTTTTGAGCTGAAATTGCACACACTGGTGATACGATTGCTAGGTATTTATTGTCTACAATATTGTAAGTAATTTTGGTTCCAACAATGTTTTGGTTAACTTTCTATTTGTGTGACTTCAGGCTTCCGTTTTGTTGCAGTTGATGTGTTCGCTATTCTGGGATGTTAGGTAGCGTCTGATGGCAGTTTTTACCGTCTCTTCCATTTTCAACGGAGAAGCAGCTGCGTTGCAGGAAGCGGCGCACGGTTTTTTGGGCACTGCAGCGCAGGACAAAGATGAGGCAAGAAAGTAGTCTGACGTTCTTAATTCAAAGTCTTTCGCATCTCTGGATGTGATGTAGAATAGCGTCCAAGAAGAATATCCGGCATTCCTCTTGGACTCCTTGACCCTTGAAAGCGGGACCGAAAGGTTATTCCGAAACGTCGGTAAACAACTATCCTCATACGAAGCATCCATTTAATTTACACAGTCTTAATTGATTACTCGACGTCATATAATTTCTTTGGCGAGATATTTGGATGGACTACGTACTGAAAACAGCGACCGACTACGTTCTGGTAAGGTCACTGATATTGACTTCACGCAGGCCCTTCGTTGCTTGTATTGAATTCCGTATGTTACATGCGTGCGGTAAATGTACCATTTGTCACAGGCGGTAGGTAACCTTGAAGTTATGACTTGTACAGCCAATAAATAATAGACCTGGCACTTGCTGGCTATTTGTGAACGAACCTTTTATCAAAGCACGCATTTTGAGAGATTTTGATAATATTCATGGCAATGACAATTGAATCTACTGAGGTAGGAAACGAAAGGTTTCTTGTACTGACATTGCAAGTACAGTCATCTCTGTAATAAGAAATTCAGACTTTTCTGCGTACTTGAGATTACTCTGACAGACAACCACACCGAGGTATGTACGTACGTACGTACATACATACATACATACATACTACATACATACATACATACATACGTACATGCATACATACATACATACGTACGTATGTACATACCACATACATACGTACATACATACGTACGTACGTACACACATACATATACATATATACATACATACGTACGTACCTACAGATATACATACGTACATACATACATACATACATACATACATGCATACATACATACATACATACATACATACATACGTACATACATACACACACATACATACATACATACATACATACATACATACATACATACATACATACATACATACATACATACGTACATACACACACATACATACATACATACATACATACATAAATACATACATACATACATACATACATACATACATACATACATACATACATACATACATACAAATGGCGTTAAGGTTACAAAATACGGAATCCAATGCTGCATATGAATTCCTGGAAAATTTTACATTTTACGGTTGCAAAACGTAACGAATTCTTACACATTAATTTCATGTAAACTTTATAAAATTTAAAAGTTAATAATTTTGCAGTACAAAAACTAATTTTAGATTCTGTTTTGCAGATAATCATGTTTGTGAAAAACCCTGAAGTACTTCAATGTCAATAACTTTCCACAATCCCTGTAGATGGCAGGATCATGTCGAAACTCTAGGGTGAATATAATACAACTGTGATATATAAAGACTCTATTTTAGAATTTTATACATGCGAGCGCGCGTGTGTGTGTGTCTGCTACCATTTTGTCAGTACATTAGATTCCCGTTAAGTTCGTGTAAAAATAACGGACACCGCACGCAAAGTTTGCCGCCTGTGTGTCCCACACTGTGTCTTTTGCAACTGCTACTGCATACAACAAAGTTGAGCAATGTGAGACCGACAGCACAGTGCCATTGATCTAACAACATTCGAGGGCTCTCAAAAGCAGGAGAGGCAAGTCAGGGTGGAGTTACACGCGTACTTGTGGTTTATGCATTTTACATGTATTGCTGATGATGTTAAATTCCTACACAGTGAAATGTAACAAAATTAAAAATTACTTGTATACTATTTGCACATTCTTCAAGTCAGTGCAATGTTTCACTATAAATATTAGTCGAAAATACTTAACAAAACAGAATCGTAAATGTGCACTCGTAAAGCAAACAAAATGGAAATACCAACAAATGCACATTAAGTTTCAGTGCTCTATTTTATGCTCATTCACTTCTACATGTTTCGGCCCTTCTGGGCCATCCTCAGGGAGGCACTCTGAAAGTACACTAAAGCAACTGTATCACCGCCATAAATGTTTGTGGTACCCTATCGTAGGTGGTTACCGTAATTGTCCATACCTGCTTCCTGTGTGCGTGCGTGCGCGCTCCTGGCTGGTTGAAGTCCGACGTTTTAAGCCCGTGATTTATTGCACCGGCCGACCCCAGTGGCCGCGCGGTCTAAGGCGTAGGTCTGCGGCCGAGCGCTTGCTGGGATCGTGGTTCGAATCCCACCGGGGTCATGGATGTTTGTGAGTGTTTGTGTTGTCAGTTAGAGGTCTCTGACACGGGGTGATCCCTCGTCCAGAGCAGTCTTACCGACTGTGGTGTGTGTCTGAGTGTGATCAAGTGGAATACAAACCCTCTACACCTACTGTGAACAAGTAGGTAGAAGAGGGAAGGACTACGAAACGAAACGATTTAATGAACGGAGATGAAACCCACTGAATTTTTCCACTCCTCACTTAACAAGGACGCCAGCACTTATTCTTCAAAGCCACGATTATATTTAATATGCACGTTATACACTTGAAGAAAAGTCTTGAGTACAGAGCTACATTCAAACTACAAAGTTACACTTAAGATTGAGTTCCTCAGTTGAAACCTATTACCACACTACGCCGCGCCACATTCTGGAATATTACAACGTTAATATTCTCCTCAGTTAAAACCTCAGATCTCAGTCCATGAATACATCTCCTACTTTGCATGCAGTTGGCGTCGAATACATAAGGGTTACACTCCGAAAACCCAAGTAAGTCAGACCTACACACCAGCAGCAGCTGTCGCTACTATGCAAAAATGACATCCCTGGGCGTGTTGAAAGCGTATGCTCGAAGAATGTGTTCAGACATTTAAAGTGGGAAAACAAACAGACGTGTTACATGGCGCTGCATCCAAAGAGATATGAAGGAGTGGATAAATTGTTGGACTGTAAGATTATTTAGTGAGACTGTGTCAGGAGATTCAATATTCACAGTCGAATGGTACGCAAATGTGAGCACCTTCGGTAAGCATTAAACAATTGAAGAGAAAACAACTATGGACGGTTTCAGCCTACTAATTGGGCATTTTGCTTGATGTACTGAATAAACATAAAACTAGTCGTGTCCTAAACAATGGTTTCTCAAATTGTGGCGCGCGTACCACTAGTCGTAGGCCAACCATTGCGTATTAACCCTTTAAAGACGAAGCGTGTCTGTTTTATATAAGGACTCAGTGCGTACCGCGCTGTAAACACTCTCCACTTCGGTTATAAAAACCAGTCTCTTAATGTTTTATAAGGCAAAGTTGCTGTTTGTTCTGAGATTCGTACAAAACACATAAACGCAATGTGGGCACCACGTAGAATTTTTTAATGTTAAACCTGGTGGTATGTAAAATTACTGCTAGGCTTTAAAAGGTTAATATGCTACCTTAAAAATTGCAAAATAAGAATAAGAATTTTAAAAATGAATGTTACATAAACCATATACATCTGCTAATACGTAGCGTTGCTGGCGACATTATATATCTCATTCCCTTGTCAACCACTCTTTCAAATCTCGCCTTTTTTCTAATATAAAAATTGCGGTACACTGAAATAGTTAAATTCCATTTACTGTTTTTTTATGGCTGGACAGCCCAAATGGGATTAGGCCTTCTCACTGTTCAGGCATCGAGACCACACTCAGACACATCCTATTCGGTAGGACTTCTCTGTACGAGTGATCGGCCTGTCGCAGAGACCTCTATCTGACAACACACAACACTCACAAGAGACAGACATCCATTCCTCCGGCGGGATTCGAACCCGCAATCCCAGCAAGCGAGGGGCCGCAGACCTACGCCTTAAACCGCTCGGCCACCGGGATCACCTTCATTTAGTGGTACGTCAGGGATATGTTGCGAAATCCTGTTCTAGACCGAACTTCGATACTGGCGTCTCAGTCAGACGCTCTTCCGCTTGAGACCATCTCGATAGAACTGAGTGCAGGGAAATGTTTTGTTACATCGATTGTGATAGACGACGCCAAATGTTCCGGAACCTGAAAATATTAAGGCCCCTGCAGAAGGCATCGGCAGCAGTCACAGGGTACAAACCATCCAAACCTGTCCCGTCTTCATGGGTGTTGGTCTCTGGGCTAACTACACTTCTGCCTATCGCAGTGCATCCATACACTAATTTGCGAACGCGTGTGTCGTCCATTCCTGATGCCTTCTACAGTTCATCTGCACTTATAATCCACAACGGTATCTATTTAGTTATTCTCCCATTTTTTCACTTGTTTTATGGTCATGTAATTTGAATCCTGCACCAGGCCACAAAAAATTTCGACCCTAGTGTCCCAAATCTTCGTTCACGTTGTTTGATGTTTAAAGTCCAATTCTCGCACCCGTACTGGGGCCTCTGTATCGCCATTTCATTGCAGAACTTCCCAAATGTTGCCTAATTTTTTATTTCAATTTTCGTCGAATTGTTTCACACGCACGTACGCACGCACGCACGCACACACATGTACATATAGGTCCCACACTGAAATCTCTGTAGCTTACTGTGTACTTCTTCACTGTCTAATATAAGCCGCACCACATACAAAGTAGTCATATCACGTATTTGTACTTCTGTCACTGTGCATCTGCCCCAGCCATGCCATGAAAGCACAGAGGAGGTACAGCTCCACTCACTGTCAGTCTCGGCGCTGTTTGGAGGTAAATGGTCGAAGTTACACTCGGGCCGTTTTGTCACCGGGAACCCCCCGTTACCCTTTAAGGGGGGGGGGGGGGAGCTGAAGGGCCCCACAGCCGGTCTCGCCGTCTCCGGAGATGAAAAATCTCCTCCGATCTGGATTCGAATTCCGGTTCGCCAGGCCCCTAGATTCGTCGCCATACCGAGTTCGCCACCCTTGGCCCACCTGCTACCAGCTAATCACAGTCGCTGAACGGACTGGCTGCTCCCTCTAGCCGTTATATTTCCTCCTGCACTGTACATTCCCGTATTCTCCTCCAGTAATCTAACCATCCTACTCACACGACTGCTAGTCCTGGTAACAACGTGACAATTTTGCTAGCGACAAGCGCTTTGAAGTGGTTGATACAAACCTCATTGGCGAGGAGACGGAAAGTGTAAAGCCTGGAGCACCATCGCCGCAGCCGACGGGACTTCCTTACATGGCACTACTGTAGACATATATCTGTTGCACACACCGGTGAACAGCGTCTGATTCAAAAGTGTCTTTCTAACTTCGTATCCAGGGAACAAGCACAGTGGTTATCGTCACAGAAAAAGGAAGGTAATCGACACTTGACGGCTACGTTTTGTTGTTTGTGCAACTTTTACACGATACTCCTCCCTCTAACGACAATTCTCAGAATTGCAGTCCACATCGCATTCCTGCAACCCATCACAGTTTCGTGCCAGGATACGGAGAAGGGGCTGTGTGTGCTAAAGTGGTATGGATCCCACGGAAGAGAGGAACTGTGGCAAATGATGTCTCACATGCGCTACGAGCAGAGTCAGAGAAGGAGTTCAGAAAGCAAAGTGAAAGATCGGGGTTCAATTCCCGACAAAGCACGGAATTTTCAAAACGCCGCTGCCTAAACTGATTGCAGGGCCACCCAGCTTTATATCCAGATGGATGTTTGGTTGGCTTTTTGTATGATATTTGAGTTTCTCATGTCGATAACTAAGAAAATTACAATATATCTGTACCTAACGCCGTGCAGTCTGGCACAAACTTACCAACCTTTCGGAGGAACATACTGCCTTCATCTTCAGGGGAAGGAATGTTCTAAGATGGAGGCAATAGGCTGTACCTAAAAGTCGACAATTTCTGCCAGCCTACAAGGCGTTAAACACCAAAATGCAGAATCTTCAGCTGATTCTTCATTTTGTGTTTACATACCAAGTTACGCACTCGGTTAGTTAGCTGCTTTTTTAGGTAATTAGTTGTTTGGTTTTTTGTTTGCTTGGTTGGTTAGCTAGTTAGTGAATCAGTCAGTCATAAGCAGTACTTGGATTAGCACCTAGTTTGAAATCACCAATAAGATACCAAAATAATTGGTACAGTGTCTGCAGAAACTGGAGCAACACTCCAAGAGGAAAATACCCGGAAGAGACATGCTAGCGATGTGAAGGTAGGTGTCGAGAGTAAATAAATATTAAGCTGCTGGGATTAGGAAATTTCTTGGAAAGTGACGCACCGAATACAGAGCGAGTGATGAAAATTGACGTTTTCAGGAATCGCCAAATTAAGTCTGTTTCAGAGACTGCCGCACGCAGGACTCACACTACAGTGTCAGTGTTTATGTTCAGAAATTTACATGACTATTGTAAAGCCACAAAATAATAGAGAGTGCAGGATAAGGATGTTCAGTGATTCGGTGTTACATGAACATAATAAGATTACAAACGGTGTATGCCGCAATGTAGTACCCAGCACTCACAATTCCAACTCTCACTCGCACTCGCACTCAGCAGTACAGAGCGCAGATATCTCAGACGCAGTTTTACACAAGCCGGGCAATAAATGTGGAAACTGCGGATAGAAATTCATTTACGACTTACGTGACCTTCACTGAACAATTTTTCACAAAACTCAATAAATAAATTGTTATGAATATATTTACCGAATTTCATCCAAATTGGATAAAATTTTGTAGAAAATACAGCCAAATTACACTTACATCTTTAATTATAGTTTGGCTTTAACGGCATCGATTTTCTCGAATCTCAGGTATACTCAATGGCATTGAATGGAAATGGCTATTCTACACCGAATTTCATCCATATCGGTGCAGAAATATGAGAAGTGTAAGGAGAAATTCATTCATGCCACAAAGCAAAGCTTAGCTCTCATCGAGCCATTTCTCATGAATATCACGCCTGCTCGAAACTTTATGTAAAACAAACTCATACAGGAATTTAAGGCAAATCAAACGAACGGTTTAGTTTCTGATGCTGATGCAGATGGACGAACCGACGGACATTGTCTTAACAAAGCATTATCTTTTACTGGGTAAAGAACGCCCAAATAACTTGAAAGACGGCAACCGCCCCACTAATTTCCACCTGTGCTGCACAAATCGGACATGATTCTGTCTCGGACAAAACACGCAATTTCTGGCGATGTGGTTTCAACTGCTGCCCATTCCTTTGTACTAATGTTGCAAAATTTTCTACGTATCTCCGAAAAACAGCAAGTTTTTTGTACTCCAGAATGAAGAGCCGTGTTTTAACTGGGTACACCTATTATAAAATATAGGCTGTATTTTTAGCGATACGGATATTAACAACGCAGCCTACAACATATTGCAGAACCATAAAAACAGTGACTCTTCAATGACGGTTGGTTTTAGATTTGGCAGCCTGTGTCCCTGAGTATGGTGCACTGGCACCGAAACATGTCGCAGCGTTATGTACAACACTTACATGTGAATATTAGAGCGAATTTGGTTGGTACAAAAAATTTACTACTTTGATCCACAAGTGAAAATTGAGGACCATTAAATCCAGGGACCGAAATACGGCTTTCTTAACCATGGGAATGCGTAGAGCCATACGTCCCATTCCCCCCAGGTTTCATGGTGTGAAGACTGGTTAAGCAAAGCGACGATTTTACCTTTACACTGAGCTAAGTTCCAGGATAGTTATAACAACGTATTTAAAGGCGTCATTCAAGCAGAGGGCCAGAAAAGCAACCACGAATCGTGTCGTCTGAGATGTGACGATGTGCAGTGTGGTAACGCGTGACCATATTTTGTAGGAGCTTCATTAAGAATCCTCAGTTGTGACGAGTCGTCTACCCCGCGTCAGTCTCATGACAGAGTATTTTACACCGTCGCCGCTGTCAAAACCTCAGGCACTGCATGCAGAAAGTCTGTCGGTGTAGCGCGAAATGGAATGCCCAAACCCGACGCAGAACCGAAGACAAATGCTGAATTCTGTAATTGCACTGCGGGACATTAATTAATGTAGCGCGGCGACACGCTGCCAACAGAAGCACAGCAGACAGAAATAAGAGGCGGGGGCGGCTTTGTCTGCATTCCTCTGGTTCCCCTTTTCACAGAAAACGTGATAAGATAGCTCAGTTGGTACAGTGAGTAGGCTTGAATTAAAGAACCATACAATCTGTGTTCTATTCTGATCTCCACAGGTCCAAACCGGCTTTGCGACTCACACAGACTCTTATCCAGCGAGGGTCAAGGGCTTGTTACCCTCCTGTAAAGTGGCCGAAGCCTGAAGCTAAACATTTACCTGCATCTAGTGTGGAGTTTAAATATACATGTCGCTAAATCTCCGCTCATCATATGTATTCGTGATACCGTGCTTAATTATACAAACAGCATCTTCGGCTCCTTCACTTAGAAGCTTAAAAATAAACTGCGAATATGACACAGTGGATGTTCGACTGGGGCATGCGGTGGCGCAGTTGAGGCACTGCAATACAAACTGGAAGGTCGCCGGTTCGATTCCCGATGGTGTCATTGGAATTCACTAACATAATCCTTCCAGCCGGACTATGGCCCTGAGATCTACTAAGCCTCTAGCGGAAACGAGTACCAGGATATTTCCTGGGAGGTAAAGGCGGCCGGTGCGTTGGACTGACAAACCTTACCACCTTCATGTGCCGACTGTCTAGAAATCTGGGAACCTCAACCTCCTGGAACCCTCAGGGCCTGTCCAGGCCCGTAATGGGATTGCTTTACCTTTTCTTATGTGTTCGATTAAACGAAGGCAAGGGCTCCAAAAGTAGCAGAGTCTTACATATTGAGGTACTGTACTACTGCTCGGCTACTGCGAAAGAAATGGCAAAATAAAACTGAAAAGAAAGACACAGCAAAGAAGACAGAAAGAGCAGTTGTCGAGTAAAGACAGGAAAGAGAAAATTATAATTAGCAGAAAAGAAATGCAGTGTATAAATACGAGTATGAGGAAGGAAGGAAGGAAGGAAGGAAGGGAGGGAGGGAGGGAGGGAGGAAAGAAGGAAGGGAGGGAGGAAGGAAGGAAGGAAGGGAGGAAGGAAGGAAGGGAGGAAGGAAGGGAGGGAGGAAGGGAGGATGGAAGGGAGGAAGGAAGGAAGGGAGGAAGGAAGGGAGGGAGGAAGGAAGGGAGGGAGGATGGGAGGAAGGAAGGAAGGAAGGAAGGAAGGAAGGAAGGAAGGAAGGAAGGAAGGAAGGAAAAATCAGAAGACGAAGGCAGGCATCCGAATAATCAAGTACCCGTCCAATGTGTATGGTACTGATACTGTCTGTGAGTCAATGAGAAAAGGCGCAAACACGAAATTGCTCTCATTGTTTATTTTCTGAGCCTACTGCTAACCTGTAAAGCACAGTGATAAATACACGCCGCACCTGCCTTCTTATACAGCACTCTGCATTTTGCTCTCACAGTGTGTTGGCGTGCTTTATATAATTCACTGTCAGTGCAGAGTAACCTTCACAGCTCGGTCTTCGTGATGCGTCTGCCGGGAGATAGACACAGGTAAAGGTGACGGTAAAGCTATCCCTATACAGGCCTGGACATTCCCTGAGCTTTCCAGGGGGTTGAGGCTTCCAGATTTCCAGATAATCGGCACATGAATGTGGTAAGGTAGTCAGCCTTAATCACCGGCCGCCTTTACCCCAAGAGATATTCCTGGTACTCATTTCTGTTAGAGGCTGAGTCGACCCCAGCCTCATAGTGCGGCCGGAAGGAACAAGTCAATGAAAAATGCCAATGACTCCGTCGAGAATCGAAACCGAGACCTTCTGGCTTGTAATGCAGTGCCTTAACCAACTGCGCCACCGCAGGCCCCCTCCAGGAGATATGAAATAAATTTTAAATATTATTTAGATTAAATTGAGGCGTCAAAGGTTTAGCATTTCGAAGCAACATGTGCGTATTGCGCATGTAGAAGTATGACGACTGATTATGTGTTTCGCGGTTCTAAATTTGTTAAAAATATCGAGACTTAGTAGCCAACTACGTTTTTCCGTCTTTGTGTCATCCAGTTAAATAACAAATAAAGAAAAATTACAAAAGGAGAGAAAACAAGAGAAAAATAATTCCAGTGCTATCAAAACTTACGACGTCTATCTCCAATACTTCTAAAACAAATATTTCCATTCGTGACAAATGCGAAAATCTTCAGCGCCGACTTGTGTATACAAAATAAGCCTACAGTAATGTCAGCTGATCAACTGGAAATTAAAGAAATATAAAGGGGTGTTGCATCGGTCTTCTTTCTGTAAACTCTAAATCTTAGCGTTTTCCAAGTCATACCCTTCCCGCTGGCAAGACTCCAAATTTCGTCTGAGGTACCTGGCCGCTCGCCTGTGCAGGGCTCTAGCCAGTCACTTCCATCCACCAAATGAAAGACTCGTACCCCTAGCCAAGCACGATTAATGGCTACAAACAGCATTACGTACGTCCAGACCGGCTCTGAAACCCGACAAAACCACAAATCCAAATGGTATAGGAACATCTCTCCTCTTTTTAATTGTTAATTTACCTGCACGTAATTGCGTCATTGATGGATTTTAAATTGGTTTGTCTCTACTGGTTACTAATAACTGTGACAAAACGTAAAATTTTGGTACCAGGTACCCTACAGGCCTGTGTCTTCACGGTGTGTTTCTCATGCGCAGCGAAATTCTAAATCCCACCCGCTACCCATAATTCTATTCACGTTTCATTTCAATAAAGTCTCACGGAATATGAAGCCGTGTGTATTGGTAATTAGCCATTAATGTTTTGGAGGACGCTGCTGTCTTTATCTGCAGGGTAGTCCAAAGAACTTTCCTGCAAATTGTTCACCCGTAAACGGGGCACCATCAGCATGAATGCTGCGAAAACTTCAGATCACGCATTTCATTTCATTTTATTCTTTCGTGTAACGCCAAGTAGTCAATAACATCACAGAAGACCAGAGACTGCCTATAGGGAACTGATATTAACAAGGTGTGCATTGTATTTATTTAAGATGTATTTATTTTTGTGTAACAGAGCAACTACAGGCTATCCCAATTGTTAGACATTTCGAAACGCAAGACTGCCTCATTAAATTAGCCTGTAACTTACTATAGTAAGTTCACTTAATTTGATTACATTCAACCCTTTAAATATGCAAGTAACCTTGTTAACACTGACCTCTGACCTATCAAAATGAAACTCCCCAGCGCCACCAAGACAGCTGCTCCAGCGGTGAAACGCTGGGGTCATACACGTTCATGTACTCGTATTTCTCTATATAGAGAGCAATTCTGAACACAAATTTCGAGCAGACCCTACAGTTTTGCGTCTGGAGAATCAGGTAAATTTGCTTGTGCACGCGATGGTTAGATACCTTGCACAAGCAAGTTCCTGTCAGATACTGAAAGAGACAGCACTTTATGTGGTCCCTTATCCGTGCGCGAAATGTCACTGTTGGAAGAAAGAATCCAAGACCCAAAGGAAAGGCTGAGTGACTGAAACTGTTGTTACGCAGAAGCGTTTCTCACAATAATTTGATAGAGGGCTACATCCAGTGTCCCACTTGTAAATGAAATAGTTTACCTAAATTTGGTACCGTCAGGCTATCAGCTAGCATACTTCAGTCGCTACAGTGACTGGCTAAAGGCTGGGCGACTGAGGAATTACTGTCGATTCTCAGCACAGGCAAGAATCTTTTTTTTTAAGCCTTAGCCGACTCTAAACTCCACCCAGCCTCTTATGCAGTGAGTACCAGGGGCACTTTGCTCGGGAATAAAGCGGCTGGAGGGTGAAGCTAAACACTAACACCTCCTAGAAGGAATTACACTATATTTCTCCTCCTCCTCCTCCTCTAGTTTTCTTTCACGGTGTGCCCAGGGGCAATTTTACTTTTTACCTTTACCCAGGCGTAACTAGCTTCTTATACTCGAAATAACACACAGTACGCTTTGCAGCTCTTGGTCTCAGACAGCACGATACTAGGAAATCTTTACAGAAAAACAAGATCAAGGAATCTGGAACAAAAATAGTCGCACCACAAAGTCGCCGTGTTGTATTTTTGAATGGGCACAAGCCGAAGGTGGGAGCACGTGACAGCAAACTAATTAACCTTCTGTTCGGACAGGCGCAGTCAATTCTAACATCTACAGTCAATCCATCAAGCAGCGATAGCATAGTCAGTACAGCGACTACGCTATGGGTTGGACGATCCAGGTTTCAATTGTCGATATTACCAAACTATTTATCTCTTCTTCAAAACTCGCAGCTTGGCTGTGGGGTCCACCAGTCCTCTGGGCACCGGTGGGTGACATTTCCTTGAGGGTAAAACGGTCTGGGCGGCGTGTAGTTGAACACTCACCTCCATCTAGTGCTGAGGTGAAGAATTTTTGGAGCAATACTGTCAATCGTTTGCCAAGCGGTAGGCGAGGGATTGTGAGTTGTTCTTGATTGGAAACGCCCGTCTTTCGATGCAACGAGAGTTTATTCTCTGAAAGCGATGTACAAGTGTAGCGACTTCGAACTTGAAGATGACAACAACTCCGCCTGAACAAGAATATTCAGAAAATGCCCATGCATGTGATTAGGTACATCTGTAGGTGGCAGCAGGTTGCCTTACTGGAGTGCAAAGATGGTCTTTCTATTTGGTTACGAAGTTATGGGTTTTAATGCGCTTGGATCTTGCCTTGTGTACTCGCACCGAGTCCACTAGCGAATTGCATAACGTAACTACAACTACATTTAAAACTACAGTCTATGAATGCAACACACAACATGATCAATAAATATAAACTGCTAACTACAATAAGCCGATCCCAGTGGCCGCGCGGTCTAAGGCGTAGGTCTCCGGCCGAGCGCTTGCTGGGATCGTGGGTTCGATTCCCACCGGGTGCATGGATGTTTGTCTCTCGTGAGTGTTTGTGTTGTCAGGTAGAGGTCTCTGCGACGGGCCGATCCCTCGTCCAGAGGAGCCCTACCGACTGTGGTGTGTGTCTGAGTGTCATCAAGTGGAAAATAAACACCCTCGACACCTACTGTGGACAGGCAGATAGAAGAGGGAAGGACTACGTACGTAACTACAATAATCAGTCAGTCACAGTAACACACCTAATGGGAACCCCCCCCCCCCCATACTGCATCTATACAACACTATCTAGATTCCTTCACGGCCCGTGAACAAGGAAGAATGTACCTGTTACGTCGCAGTCAATCCACAGCTTTAAGCCACTTGCGTTGTTTATCACATGTCACCTTATGACAAAATTACAAGAGAATCCGTTTCTAAGTGTAGCATGCACGGCGATTCACTTACATTTTATTTTCAGTATTCCAGATAAGTTCTGTGGCAGCCTGAGTTGTGTGTGATATGACCGCATACGAGTTTAACAAGATGTGCAATGTACGTATAATATGTTGTGACGCGTTCGCGTAATGTTTATTCCTCCTCGGCTGTCCTAAAAGCCTGATACCATTTTAATCGAAGATAAGGCTCGCACGGCGACTTAATGTTGCCGGCAACAACAAAACATACTTAGAGCTTCATGTAAAGTGTCAGATATTTTTGCCCAATTTTAACCAAATTTGGATTTTGATGGATTTTCACGAAATTTTCGACATCAAATTTCAAGCAAATCCGTCCAGCGGGAGTCGTTTTGACGTATGCGTTTATAAAGACTGACAGACGGACACAACGAAGCTAATAGACGCTTTCCGCTACTATGCCAACGCGACCAATAAAACGTTCGTTAAGATGAGCAACTGAAAGCAGTGGGAGTGTCACTGCGTATAACACTTCTGTCATTACATCTTTCCCTACATTCTAAATGAAAAAAATGTTAGTCGTTTCCACTAAGTCGAAACTGGTACTCAGGCTTTAATTGTGAAATAACAAACCATCCAATCTGAGTTGTAACTCGACCATCGGCTGTTAGCAGAGAACACGCTGGGCAGCGCGAACTTCGCCCTGTACCTTTGCTATATAACAGCATGCTGGGTCCTGGGGACATGTGAAACTCTGCACCGGGCTTAAAACTAAGACAAAAGGCCTTGCAGATTGTGTCACGCTGTGATGAAGTAGCGTGACCAGCTGACAGTGCCAGACTGTGCCAATAGGTTGTTCACTGTCATGACATGTCTAGTGACAAGACCAAAGCTCTCCTCTTCCGGTGAATCGTTGGAAAGGTATATCAGGCTGGTACTGCACCTGCCTGGTCCTGTCTGTTATTGTAAAATGTTCCAAGTCGAAAAGTTGCCTATTTGTCGTCCAGTGGTTGCTTAACATACCACCAGGTTTAACATTAAGGCCAATTTCACACAGGGCGCTACTTGCGATACGATTTCAATTCGATGGCAGTGCAATGACGATACGATACATACAGCACTCGGTGGGCTTCACACTGCAGGAAATCCACTCCGACAACTTGCAACGGTTCAGTGTTAACATGTCATAAATTGTAACAGAAATAATATTTGAGTGCCCATGAAGGTAAGCGTACATTAGGTTTTATGCGTAAATCAGTAGCGGTATTTTTAACAATAAACTACGTTGACTGTTTAATAAATCGAACAACAAAATACACTGTATATAGGAAAATGCCTATTGAATTATAAATCGTTGTATCGTTGTCCTACCCTCTTCTACCTACTCACAATAGGTGTCGAGGTTGTTTATTTTCACTTGATCACACTCAGACACACACCACAGTTGGTAGGACTCCTCTGGACGGGGGATGGCCCGTCGCAGAGACCTCTACCTGACGACACAAACACTTACAAGAGACAAACGTCCATGCCCCCGGTGGGATTCGAACCCACGATCCCAGCAAGCGCTCGGCCGCAGACCTACGCCTTAGGCCGCGCTGCCACTGAGATCGGCTTGCAGTATAAATACACGGATATATGCCTCAGTATCATCCATTAAATGATTTGCGGATGTTTTGCCGAACTAGATAAATTTTTGTCTTTCTTGTATAACGACGATCTTTAAAGCCACACAAAATGGGGGCTCCCCCAACAAGCTCTAGAAGTTTAATGTACTTAAATAACCTAACACAACACTGTACATTCCGTGATTATTTCCGCCTTTTGCGACAGATCCGTGATTTCAGGCTTCAACCGCGATGTTGATGAGATCTGCGCTCTTCTGGGGTATTACGCAGTGTCGAGTGGTAATCCTTTACCTTTAGGATTACCACTCGACGCTGCGTAATACCCCAGAAGAGCGCAGTTTTTTTTCTGTGACAGAGATCGTACATCTCTGGCGACATGATTACAACTGAGCGCCAGACAACACAGCATGCTGAGTGGTCACCCTATCATATCGGACCGTCGTGAACGTATCGGTGTCGTGTCGTCTGCAGTGTGCGAGATCGCATTTGTAACGAAGGGTGAAGTCACATCGTAAGCTAATCTTATCGCTATCGTATCTTAAGTAGTGTTCCGCGTGTGAGCTCCATAAAATGTTCTACGTTCTGCTCACACAGTGCATTTCTCTATTTTGCGTGCTTCGATGGGGAAAAAAGCCGATATTTCCCTATACTTCAGTACTGCAATATATATTGCCCTAGGCTTAAATATTTTAAACACACAGACTGAAAGGATCAAAAGAGTGTTTACGTTCTTACATAAACGTGTAAGTTCATGACACATATATTTATAGACATGTATATAAAAGATGGGAAGAAGTTTCGTTTAATTTTTTACTAAGAATAAGACAGACTGGCAATGACGGTGTGTGTTTAGAATTTGGTATAAAATGTGTGTTCCAATTTTATCGAAATCTGTATAAAATATTTTGCGCTCCGCTAAATATTAAAGAGTTATGTCAGATACGTGCAGAAATTTATGTAGGTTTTCACGTAAAGTGTCCGATATTTTTATTAGATTTTGAATAAACTGGAATGTGTCAACAAAGGTTTGTAAAACTCTGCACTATCAGATTTCAGAAAAATCCTTCACCATTCGTCGCGTTGTGTCATGTATACCGACACAGACTTACGGAGGCGATTAATAGGCGTCCCGACGGTCTGTGAACGCTGCTAGAAATAAAAATAAAAAGGAACTCGAAATGCAAGCATAATGACAGGTATGCACTAACGACAGATACTCAGCCAAATTGAGATATGGCCTGAAATTAACCCTTTAAAGACGAAGCGTATCTGTTTTATATAAGGACTCAGTGCGTGCCGCGCTGTAAACACTCTCCACTTCGGTTATAAAAACCAATCTCTTAATGTTTTATAAGGCAAAAGTTGCTGTTTGTTCTGAGATCCGTACCAAACACATAAACGCAATGTGGGCACCACGTAGAATTTTTGAATGTTAAACCTGGTGGTATGTAAAGTTACCGCTAGGCTTTAAAAGGTTAAAGACATCTCAGGCGATGGGCAATGTTGCTGCTGCTGTCCAGTAACTCCTATACGGAACACAGGGCCTCTGTGAAGCTCCGCCATCTAACCGTTCCTCGACAGCTCCTTGACCGTCTTCCAGCTCCTTCCCATCCTGTTTGTCTCCTCATCTATCGTTCTCCTCCCTGCCATCCTTGGGCGCCCTCTTGTCCTGCCCTTGAGGATTCCAATCCAATGCTTCTCGTGCCATGTCATTATTTGCTTTCCGTAAAGTATGCCCAATCCATCGCCGTTTCCTTTATCTGATCTGTAATCCAGCTGGCTGTTGTTTCGCCCTGTCACAGACTGCTTGATTGGATAATTTTATGGGCCATCTTATTCGCAGAATAGCGCGTGAACATCTATTTATAAAAGTCTGTAATTTATTCACAATATTTCTGGTTATTTTACAGGTTTGGCATCCATATAATAACACAGATTTGACATTTGTTTCAAAAGTCCTGAGCTTAATTTTGCATGAAAATGCAATCGATCAGGCGATGGGCAAATTTCAACAAAAATTTGGCTGAAGTATACAAATTTTACACGCAAAATCCCTGCTTCTCTGGTAGTTGAACCCCCACAGTCACTTCGTACGTATGTTTCCCTGTCCAATAAGAAACTATTGCTGCCGGTGAGAGAGATCTGTCGCCATGGAAACAGCGGATCGTTTTGTGAATCTTGCAGACATAAAAGGAAATTCCTCTGCATAGTAAATGTCAACGGACTGATCTCGGCGGTTGTATTTAGAGAGATTCATGAGTCCTCAGGGCACCCGCCGATTGCTTTCCGAGTCGCATAGATAAAACATTCATCCTTACAATCCCATGGGCCCTAATTCGAAAGGATTTTCAGACGTCTTGCTCTGAAGAGCAAGACGTCTGAAGCTGTCGCAATGTAAACTTAAGATTTAAAGCAGACTGTACGGTGTACATACAACGTGCTTTAACACTAAAATACTCCGTATTTTGAATAAGTCATAGGCGTACCCAGAACCTTCCTTGCGGGGACGGGGGTTATGGGCTAAGCCTGAGGCAATATATCATTTGTGTCTGATTCCAAAGGTATGTTACGAAAATCATGTCAAAATCGCCGAGTCGACCTCTATTTAGGTTACAGGGAAAATTAAAACTAACTCCAAAACAAAGAAATCTACATAACTGTAAACTGTTATTATATTTTTCAGTATTCCAATGCACCAGTCATCAGCCTATTTCAGTGGCTGATTCAGGCTGAAGCGTAGATCACGTACAGCCTTTAATAAGATGGCGTCTACAAAATCTGTGTTTTTTAAATTTCTCTTTGGGGGGGCCGGGGCTGCACCCCGGCAGCACTCCCTCTCCCCCCCCCCCTCGGGTGCGCTAATGGAATACGCAGTGTATTTATTAGTTTAATACAGCTCTTAGAACAAACGGCGATCATTTTCCTAAACAGAATTAACGCATTTTTCCTTGTAAAAGAGAAGTAGTGTAACAGCTGTGAGTTAAGAACTGAATTATTATCTAATAAACAGTCAAATACCGTCTAATATATTCGGAATCTACTTGCTCTTTGTTAACCGATAATACCAGAAATTACATACAGTCAAACCCGGTTATAAAAAAAAAAAGGCATCGGTTTATGGGACACCTCGTCTATAGCGTCAGGTATTCTGTGGTACCAATTAATTCTACATTTGGAGCACAGATTTTTATGGTGCTGAAACTTTGACACTTCGGAAATTAAATCAAAAATATCTGGAAAGTTTTTAAATGTGGTGCTGGAGAAGGATGGCGAAGCTCAATTCCACCGATCGTTTGAGAAACGAAGGATTAGACAGAATCAAGGGGAACAGAAATATGCTAAATACGAGCACAAAAAAAAGAAGAAAGGCTAACTGGATTGGTCACATCTTGCGTAGAAACTGCCTTCTAAAGCACCTGATTGAAGGAAACTTAGAGGGAAGGATAGAAATGATTGGAAGACGGAGAAGATGTCACATAGAGACAAAAATAAAAGCCAGTTGCAACTATGGTGTTTTCAGGCACTTCAGTCCCGAAGTCCGAAATCATTTCCCGGTAAATGCAAGGCACTACATGCAGTCAGGCGGGCGAAAACCAGACAGGTTCTTTGTTGTGTTTTCAGCTTAACGGGCCAGTTGAGTTTCTACAGCATATTTTATACGCCGAAATGAGCAGTGCAGAGCGGGCGGCTTCGTCGATCGCTCTGCAGAAAACAAAGTTTTTTCGCTCTGGGGAGCGAAAAAACAACTTTTACCACGCTGTGGGGAAGATGTTTGCACATGTATGTAGAAAGTGGAATTAAAATTAGACAGAGTAGTTACAGGTATATATTACGATGTTTCCTTAATTATATTTGAAACGCTTTTGCGTGACTTTTTTTACATATATCTTGACGAAATATGGAATGGAGACAGATTTTTCAAAAACTACATTTATTTGGCATTCACTATGAAAAGTAAGAGCTGACCCGTATTAAGTTTTTAAGTATGGTGTAAACGAGTCAAAGTAGAAAATGCAGACAATGTTTTGTAAAATACTTGTGCATATAACTAAAGTGTGATCTCGACATACAGTGTCTCCGGTGCTGCCTACGTACTTAACGAAGGTTGACACAGTAGGTACGTAAGCTGCCCCGGAGATGCTGCATAACAAAATGCCATTTCACCAATGCACAAAACTGCTCTACAAAGAACTGTCTACGTTTTACTACTTGACCCTTTTAGGCCATGCATAAGATACTGATTATGTGTAAAATAATTAGTTAAGTTTTATGCAATATTATTGATATTAGTTTCCTGATTATGATCCGTTGTGGACTGAAACATGTGGGAATACTGAGTGCTTAAATATAATAGAAATTCCTGAGGAAAAACACTGTGCATTTTGTTGGTTGATTGTTGTGACATGAAAAATTAGACATCACAGTATCTTTTGTATCTTAAAATATTAACCATTTAAAGCCGACCGACCGACCGACCGACCGACCAACCAACCAACCAAAAAGCTAACTAAGGGCGTCCCTTGGTCTGATTAGCGGGGATTTTGCTAGCCCTGGTTTAAACCGGGACTAGTTACGCTAAAGGCTACGGCTCTAGGAGCACACAGTCTTCCTAATTTGGGGGGAAAACCTTTAAAGACGACACGTAATCTGTTTTATACGACTCAGCTCGTACCGCGCTGTAAACACACTCCGTCTCGGTTACAAAAACCAGTCACTTAATGATGTATAAGGTGAACGTTGCTGTGTGATCTGAGATCCGCACAGTACACACAAACGTAATTTCAGTACAATGTAGAATTTTTTATTCTTAAACCCGGTGCTGCGTAAATTACCCGTTAGGTTTTAAAAAGTTAAGAAAGAAAATGTTACCCCCACCCCAAGAAATCAGCTGTTACGAAAAGAAACACATGAGCTGACTTCAGTCTACAGTCGCCGTCGCCGTCGCCGTCGCCGTCGTAGTCGTCATGAACGTAAACCGATGTAGGACACGTGGATCCTGTCCTGTGAAAATTCAATCTTGAAGATGCTGTTGATCTCTCCATCTTGTTTTTGGTCGACTTATGTCGCGTTTGCCTTTTGTGTAAGAAGATGTTTTAGAGCAAGCCTGTTCAAACGAACAAATTCAGATAAGACACTCACTTTTAAATGGAGCTCATATAGGATTAGTTGCCACAGAACTTATACTTACAGATCCTACATTCACAGAAGAAAGTGACGACGCTGACAGTTTTGTGATTTAACTTTTCCGTTGCAGCTGTAATCTTCATGCGGCAATATACTGAACACGAAATCTTGTTGCAAAACCCACGGCCATCCTCCACAAAATTGTATAAACCAATCAAATTAAGTTTGACACAAAGGAACACAAACTGACTGTCGTAAGTCAGATGAAGCTAACGAGCCCGTTTAACGTGACTGTAATTTTAAAATACTCAATTCAGCATTTTGTTCAGAATTTTTGACAGTTAAAGTGACAGATGGGGAGATTTGTACTGCCATATTGGAAAGGTCATCACGAGTTTTCACGTACACAGAACGTCTCCAAAGAAGATACTCCGTATTTGAATAAAATATTTTGGTGTTGATTACTGAATGAAACTATATATCACAAGGAGCTGAGTGGTGTGAGAATACAAAATATTTTGCACGACCCATCCACATATATGTTTGGACTATCCACTCTACACGTGCTGATGCCTTTCTCTGAATGTGTCTACATGGTCTGGCGTTTTCTTCAAGGCCTGAAATTTAAAAACGGCAGGTGAGGAGTAATGAATAAAGAGCTATATCTGGATCTAACATGAAAGAAGTAACGAAGAAATCTTCTGGAAAAGCCCCCTCAAATTGGACAGAAAAAGCCTACGGGCTGTGGAATATCTGATGACGTCACTGAGAACAAAGGTATGCTGAAGTTCTGGCGCTGTCTGCATCTTCAACAGAAACTGAGTGGCTGTGGTGACTTTATGCATCGTGTCGGATTGGTACCCTATATATTGCAACGCATTCGAGAAATACGTGCGAAATATTACCAAACTATATGTAACTATATCTGTGGTACTATACGACAGCAGGTGTTCATAAAGTAATAATTCATTAAACTAGAGTAATAAAATCATGCGGTTTCACATCGGACACGTAGCAGAACTGGTGTATAAAGAAACAAGGACCTTAAGAGGCACAGAGGGGGTCACCACACTTGGCTTGCATATGCTGCTTTTAGGTGCTTTCGCATATTCGCCTAAAGCACCTACTGTCGTCATGTTCGTCTGTCTGTCCATCTGTCACCCACGTATCAGCGGGCGTCCACTCGATGGAATTCCGTGAATTTTAATATTAACCACCCTTACGAAGACTTCTCAATAAAATCCAAATTTGGTTAAAATCGCGCAAAAAATGTTGGGAAATTTAATGAAGACAGAAATACGTTTTCTATTTGCTGCCGGCGACGCCATATCACCACAAAAGCGCTGTCTTTGCGTGAAATGGTATCAGGCTGGTAAGACGGCCGAGGAGAAATAAATATGACGCGACTGAGCCACAATGTTACGTTATACGCACATTGCATAGCTTGTTTTTTGTTGGTTCCCAAATAACTTGGCCTGTATAAAGAACGAATAGAGGTTTACTGTCTGAAATTCTGGAAGAACCAAGCGAATGAAGATAACGTTGAAGATAAATTACCAGTAATGATTTTGAAGCTTATGAAGGCTGTTCTGAATAATGAATGAATTTGTATTTTAATTCTCATTTTTTATTATTTTTGTAAACCCTAACTTACGGATGTGGATAACACGTGTAAATTCACAAGTTATCATCATCATCATCATCATCATCATCATCATCATCATCAAGTTACACGTAACTTACATCCGTTACCAAAATCACAATTTAAATCTTACATATCGACACCCTTTCGCTTCAGTGCCAGTGCATTTGAAATCCCATTTCAGACAGCAGTAATATTTTTTTCCCGACTAAAATCTACATGGTTTCCGTAGTGCAGTGGAACCTATTTGTTCAATAAGTGACCAAGAATTTATTGGCCAGTTAACTACTGTAAGATTCACGTACGTGCACTAAAGCTAATTAACCAACAACCTGCTCATTGCCATACTTACAACAGCTCACACATGTTCTGTATTTTGCAGTAAACTAATTCAGTCCACCCAATCCCATCCTATACCTTAAAAATACATTTTAATATTATACTCATATATGCCGAGGTCTTCCAGCTTTACTTTTCTTTAGGTTGTCCGATTACGATAATACACGCAGTTCTCTACCCCCAATGTACTGTAGATACTGGAATGTATGGCATCGATTAGACCTCGAATTGGCTAAAAGTTTTAACGAAAACCAGCTAGTTGTTTCAGGACTCATTAGGTGCACACGACTTTACCCGAAAGAGTAAGAGGTTGTTAAACTGTCTTAAAGCTAGTACCCGAGTCACAAAGGAATTGGTCTACCTTGCGGCTACGCTAATGAAACAGAGTGTAAGTCTTGTTTCGCGCTCATTACGGGCACCCGATTGTGCGGCGCTCGAAATGTGACGACACGGCCAATGGGGCAGTGGAATGTATACTGTGACACGGACACCATCCATACGTTCTTTGCATTCCTACTTGGCTTTTACGTTCATTTATTGCAGAAAGAAATCCAACTCTATAGCCTGTTTTTCCCATGACGCAACAGTCCCTAGTGCGTCAGGGTCTCCTCATTATCGAGGCTTCACGATCACACTCAGACACACACCACAGTCGGTAGGACTCCTCTGGACGAGGGATCAGCCCCACGCAAAGACCTCTACCTGACAACACACAACACTCACAAGCGACAAACATCCATGCCCCCGGCGGGATTCGAACCCACAATGCCAGCAAGCGTTCGGCCGCAGACCCATGCCTTAGACCGCGCGGCCGCTAGGATCGGCGTATAGCCGGTTTAGCGTTGTTATTATAACAACTGGGGTAAAAAATAAACGACCGAATAATCGGGTTCGGTTCCCAGCAACAGGAAAGGTTTGTTTCCGTTTTCTTCACGGCGTCCAAAGTGACTGTAAAGCCCACCCAGCCCCCTGTGCAGAGGGTGCCAGGGCCCATTTCTCCGCTTGTAAAGCGACCGGGGGTTCAAGCCGACCGCGTGCTTCCATCTAGTGCGGAAGTTAAGAAATCGCGGACCACAGTGCACTTCCCGCAAGTTTTTATGGCGTGGAGATTAATTAATTACTAATTACTAATACATTCTTCTGGAATGTGGTGCCGCTTCATTGGATGATTGGAACTCGACGTTTCGAAACAGCGCGGTGTTCTCTTTTCAGGGGTAGAAATATTCATGTCTTCATCGGCCACGATTCCCCCAGTGACACTGTACCACATCCCAGTAGAACGGGAACCGCCGCCCTCAGTGTAATTTTTTGTACGTATTAATTACACAGCTTGCACTTACTATAGTTAATACAACTGCAGCAGAACACGACTTAATGAATGAAGATATTATTCACACTGGTTTTGCCAAAATGTTATGACCATCTCACATTTATAATAAGGGCATCTTACAGTGATTACACCATACAGTTACAAGCCCTCTGAGTGTAACTATTTTGCGTAATAATATGTCCATCGGCTGTGTTGTGTCTTGCAATGGTAATTTCAAATAAACCCTCCTAACTCATGTTACAGCTTCAAGAGAGGGACAGGCAGGCAGTTGGTTCCTTTCGCACGAAATTCCTGCGCTCGTTCCGTCGTGATATTGAAGCGCTTCCTGGTGAATCGCGTGGGGATCAGCCACCCTATTCACCTGACCTCGCGCCATCCGAATTTTTCCATTGCCTAAACTAAAATCCGCCCTCAAGATGAAAATTTCAAGACGCGAGGACACTAAGGATAAAGTGAGATATAAATTAAACGCAGCTGCATGGCAGCCTCTGGTGACTGTTTTGTGCAACTTCCAGAAAACAGTAAAATATTTGTTGCGGCCAAGGAGGTTACTTTGAAGGAAAATAAAACATTTTTCCTCTTACATCATGTACATCTGTTCTTAGAAACTGAATCTGGGATTTTATTATTTGACGTCCTATGAAGGTATTGAGGAAAATATTTCAGGCTGCCAGGAGTTGACCGAACTCAAGTCGAGCTGTGTTCAGTGATGTATTGATCCTTCCTCCTTCCGTCTTCTTCCCTTCGCCCTATGTTGTGGCGAGTTGCACGTCAATATCTCTTAGTCCTGCCTTCAGATTCCGATGTATCGGCGATTTATTCAGAGACGCCTTCCCGTCAGATAGTAAAGGTGCTCTGTACTTAAACACTAAGGGATGAACACACACGGGGCAGTGGAGATACGGCTGCATGCCTTCTCAATGCCAGTACCATACGGCGGCCAGTGATTAGGTTTACAACCCGGCCACTTTATGCGTGGAGAAATTCCTTCGTTTGCCAATGAATATGAGGCCGTGTAGGGCCCAGCGCCAGTCTGGACGCTGTGGCGAAGGGAAAAATCTTTGTTCCTGCTGCAAATTAAACCACGATTACCAAGTTTTCCAGCCCACTGCTTAATGATTGGTCTAACAGCTTAGATGAGAAATTTGACTACACGGATGAATTTTAAAGCTATCGCTATACGGACTTGGACAGGCCCCCTAGGGCTGCTGGAGGTTGAGGCTCCCGGATTTTCAGATAATCGACACATGAAGGTGGTAAGGTTGTCAGCCCTACGCACCGGCCGCCTTTATCCCCCAGGAAATACTCCTGGTACTCATCTCTGTCAGAGGCTGAGTCGACCCCTTGGCCATAGTGCGGCCGGAAGGATTAAGTCAATGAAAAATTCCAATTACTTCATCGGAAATCGAACCAGCGACCTTCCGGCTTGTACACTGATGAGTTTGGAAGGCAAGTTTTAAAAAGTCTACCATGCCACCATTTTCATGTAGCCACTGAGGAACACCAAATACAGTATGCGTCGATGATAAGGATTGCGATCTAAATACACGATATACCACTACACCGTACCGACTGGCGACTTTTCAGGATGTTGCGGTCAGTTCAGGCAACGTTACAAACGATTATGGATTCCCAAACAAAGTGTTAAATTATATCTGAAAGACAGCGCACACTGATAAGCCCGGATAAGACATGGCTATCATTGGATGGGGTTTAGAGCCGGCTAGTGAAGGTGAAAGAGAATAACAGTTACGACAGTCGGCGTGCGTGTGTTGCTGACATTCGAGTGCAGAATTACGTCATTCAAAGCGCCCCGGCTCGTCGAACTAGACAGGATGCCTAACGAATGTTGACTGTGCAAGCTTCGTTGCAGTAGCAGGACATGCGGCGACAAATTGTGAGATTGGTCACATTGCCAGCGTCACAGCTCAGGTATATCCATGGCGCGACTGCATTTTGCCGTACTTTTAAACTACATATTTAGATGAAAAAGCAACCAACAAATGCACTGTACTTACTTATTCAACTTTTTATTCTGCTTTTCTCCGACATGTTTCGGCGTAGCAAGACGCCATCCTCAGGGGGTCGTATATAATTAAGACATTATTTTCCTCAGGCGATGTTTTCCACACATGTGAAATTGTTCAAATAATGTCTTAATTATATACGACCCCCTGAGGATGGCGTCTTGCTACGCCGAAAACATGTCGGGGAAAAGCAGAATAAAAAGTTGAATAAGTAAGTACAGTGCATTTGTTGGTTGCTTTTTCATCTGATATAAAATGCACGGTGAGTTAAAAGTGAAAATTACATATTTAGCTTTATATTATTATCACCGCGCAATTTCATCATGAACTAATAATTACCAACTGACGCACTATCAGAACAGTTTATACTGAAGTGTGTACAAACCCCTACATATGTTTCGACTATAAAATCGTCATCTTCAGGGGGTCATTCGTTGGTGTATCAGTCCAGTCAGGCGTCCATATATTAAGGTCACACTAAAAGTTAAAGTCATGGGGTTACAGGATAGCATAATCAATCCTGTTTATAGACGTTTGTACACATACCCCACCAGTTCCAATTCCACACACGACAGCGATTGGCTAGATGAAGAACGACCAAGTGAAATTACAGAGTGAACTACGCATATGATGACTGGACAAGTGCTGCAAAATAAGGTGGCATTTCTTGATTTTAACTTTGCGTTTAATTCAATAACCATCTTAATGAGTCGTGTGTACAGTGTTTGCAAGAGCCAGTGAGTTTATCTTTCAGTGTGACCTTAACATATGGACGCCTGACTGGACTTACACACCAGTGAATGACCCCTAAAGATGGCGATTTTATCGTCGAAACATATGTAGGGGTTTGTACATACTTTAATATAAACTGTTCTAATCGTGCGTTAGTTGGTAATTATTAGTTCAAACATATTTAGTGTCCGTGATAATCACGTGTAAGAACAAGATCTGTAATTAAACCATTGTGGCCTATTGGAAGGCTGCATTAGTGACACCTCAGAACAGTCTGCTTCTGATGAAAATTGCAACCAAATACAGTCGAAACCGGTTATAACGACATCGCTTTATACTGCACCTCGTCTATAGCGTCAGATATTCTGTGGTGCTATTTGATTCCTCACTGTTACCCACAGCATTATACTCCTCGGTTATAACAACACTCGTTTATAACGACACAAAATATTCAGTCCCTTTCATGACGTTATAACCGAGTTCGACGTTACATCCTATTACAAGACAGGTAATAAGGGGGTAATGTAAGGCCGTGGAGTGTTCGCAGACGGTTTATACCACCTCGGTTATCGCACTAATTCAATCAAAGACCGCTGAGTGTGATCTCGAAAGCTCAACAAAGAGGAGGCCCTGGACCACTGGCGTTGTTGCGCCATTGAAAAAGAAATTATCAATTGGCATATAGATGGGGAATAAGGATAAAGATAAGTAGGATCCCTTTAAAGACCACAATTAACCTGAAACGTACGAATTTAAAGATTCAGCTCGTGTAGCGCCGTAAACGCATTTCGCCTCAGTGATGAAAACCAATGCGGTAACGCTGCATCGTGTATGTTCTGACGTGTGAGAGACATACAAAATCCATAAATGCAGTCTGTGGGCAGACTGTAGACTTCTGAATGCTGAACCTTGTGGTACACAAAGTAACCACTAGGATTTAAGGGGATAATACGGTTGAAAGCGTTATAGAAACTGTAAGGGATAAGGAAAAGCAATGCGGGAGGAATAAGCCCCCTGTATGAAGGGAAGAGTCTCACAAAGATATACCATGAAAAGTTCAGAAACGCGTAAGACATGACAGTCGCAAATGGATGAATATGAAAAAAAGTGTAGCTCAGGGTTGTCAAACCTTTTGACCAAACGCCACAACTGTTGTTATAGACTGGTTTGCGGGCTGCATGAGTAAAAATTTAAAAAAAAATTTACCTAACATCCTAAATTAGTTTTTAATTTGTGTGTGTGCGTGCTACAGAACAGATAGTAGCGACGATATTTAGAAGAAGGGATGAAAGGAAAATTGAGTGTGCGCTTGGAAAAGATCAGTTTGTATGGTGATGAGTTTATGGACTTTATTCATCGTCCGAAGAGTAAAATATTAAAAATATTAAAAAATTAAAATCACGAAGTTTCGGAAGCTGGCTCTGCTTCCGCCCTCGGGTGAATGGACGGGGAGAAGAGAAGAGCACCTATTCTGTTGGGCCCGTTAGACAGAGTAGGTGTTCTTCTCTTCTCCCCCACCATTTACCTGAGGACGGAAGCAGAACCAGCTTCCGAAACGTTGTGATTTTAATTTTTTAATATTTTTAATATTTTACTCTTCGGACGATGGACAAAGTCCATAAACCCATCACCACACAATATTATACACCATCGTCAAAACCTTTTAGAATTTATCCAAAGATCCGTTTGAATTTAGAAGAGTGAATGGAACTAGGGATGAAATTGGGATGCTGAGAATAATAACAGAAAGGACTTTGGACATAGAACAAGAATTGTGTGCTTGCTTCATAGAATGGAAGAAACATTTTGCCGCGTAAAGTGAACCAAATTAATGCAGATCCTAAATGGAAGTGGGACAGACTGGCGCGAAAGGAGATGGACCAGCAAACTGTACATGGATCAGAATGTTAAGTACGACTGGACCAAGGCGAGATGAGAGGTGTGAAGATTGGATGAGGATTGCTGCCTATTACCAACCAACCAACCAACCAACCAACCAACCAACCAACCAACCAACCAACCAACCAACCAACCAACCCGTGCACACTTATTAAAAACCAACATCCAACTTTCTTATTCACAGCCCGACATGTTTCAATGCTTCAAAGCATCAACTTGACGGGGCACTGTGTTTCAAAAACACCAGAAAATAACTTCAAAACACGTTTTCAAAAGTCATAAAACCACTCACACATCAATCTATATGGGCACGTACACGGTACGGACAACGTAAAAAAATTGTAAGAGGAGTCAGAAAAGTTTGCTATTTGTCACCGATTCTATTCAACGTATACAGGGAGTACCTTACCAAGGAAGCTCTTGAAGGGCTTGGAGACTTCTAAATAGGAGGACACGTACTTCGCACTGTGAAATATGCAGATGACCTTGTGCTACTGACCAAGGAAGAGACAGTGCTGTGGTATATGATTGATAAACTAACTGAAACTGGAAGATGCTATGGAACGGAAATGAATGTGGAAAACACAAAGGCAATGAGAATCTCCAGGCACTCCTCCTCAGTACAGAATACGATACATCAAAAACAACTGGACAGTGTCGAATATTTCAAATATCTGGATCGCATGATAACAAGTGATGCAAGATGGACACGTGAAATTATATCCAGGATTGCCATGGCAAAAGCCTCATTCTCCTGTCACCATAAATGGGACTTAAATTTAAGGAAGAAACTAGTAAAGTGCTACATTTGGAGCATAGCTTTGTATGGTGCTGAAACTTGGACACTTCGGAAAGTAGATCAGAAATACCTGGAAAGTTTAAAATATGGTGCTGGAGAAGTATGGAGAAGGTTAGTTGGACCGATAGTGTGAGAAATGAAGAAGTATTACACAGAGTCAAGGAGGACACAATACCCTACATACAATAAAATCAAGGAAGGTTAACTGGATTGGTCACATCTTGCATAGAACTTGCCTTCTAAAACATGTTATTGAAGGAAAGATAGAAGTGACGGGAAGACCAGGAAGAAGACGTAAGCAGCTACTGGATGATCTAAAGGAGAAGAGAAGATACTGTAAATTGAAAGAGGAAGCACTAGATCGCAGTGTGAAGAACTCGTTCAGAAGGGGCTATGGAAATGCTGTAAGACAGACTACAAGATGACGATGGTGATGATGGCGATGACGATGATAATGATTATATATATGTTATACACATAATTTACAAATGTGACCGCACGCCGCAGACCTCAAGCTAGCAGGCCGCGTTTTGGATACCCCAGGTGTAGCTTATGGGAATTTTTAACGTGTACAAGAGTGGCAAACGTAACAGTGTTATGAACTACACTTTCAGAATTACATGTGAACGGGAAAAAGAAGTCAGTACGAACCTAATGCTCTGTAAGACATGACAAGAGAAGGCGAAGGGAAGAGGAATGAGTGTGTCAGTTTGTAGAGTTATTAATGTCACTCAGGAGACAGACCAATGGAAATGCATGAAAGCGTAGGCTTGGGTTCGATCCTGCGTCAGTCCGCGTCGGATTTGTGGTGGAAAAAGTGGCATTGGGACAGATTTTTCCCCGAGTACTTCGGTTTTCCCTTGTCACTTCTATTCCACGGGTGCACCACTACTTGGAAAAGGACAAAAAATAATCACCATCCCCAGCTTCATCACAGGGCTGCACAACAAGCCTTAACGCTGCGGCGCGTCCATAGGGTCTGCTGTGGGGCCCTTATCCACTAAAAAAAAATCCATACAAACTCGATGCTACATGGTCTCAGATAATGTGAAGGTGATCTAGGGCTCAAATAAAATTAAACCAGATTAATTGGGCATTGTAAAATCCCAGGCACTTGACAACGTAAACAGAAATAACAAACTGAACTCTTCAAGTGTTCAAAATTGTGGGGCAGCTTGTAGTCAGTAAGCGATGTACGGTGGGCCACTTTGTGGCTCATATCGGAGATGTGAGAGGATTTAATTAATGCCTGCTTGACAAGGGCTGTCGGAGTGGCGTTGGCAATTCGTGCAAGAATGGCCCATCCATTTTCTCCCATCGACTTCGTCAAAGGATTATGTAGTTCATATTTAACTTGAAGAAACACTTTAATGCAGCAGCAGTTTACACAAAAATGCACAGAATAAGATTCAAGAATTACACCGCGGTCCTGCAGATAAAATTTACAATTATAAGATCCAGGATGTCCAGCCGGTATGTATTCACTCCAGAAACTGATAGTCTAATGTATATGAAAACAGTTTCAAGGGCAGTAGTTAGACAATACAATCGTCTCGTATCGTAGTCCTTCCCTCTTCTGCCTACTTGTTCACAGCAGGTGTCGAGGTTGTTTTTTATTTTCACTTGATCACACTCAAACACACACCGCAGTCGGTAGGACTCCTCTGGACGAGGGATCGGCCCGTCACAGAGACCTCTAACTGACAACACACAACACTCACAGGAGACAATCATCCATGCCCCCGGTGGGATTCGAACCCACGATGCCAGCAAGCGAACATCATCAGACCTACGCCTTAGACCGCACGGCCACTGGGATCGGCTTTGAAAATACAAGCTGAGCGGAACAACTGTGGTGCCCTGAAGCTGCGATTGCCTTTAAATATTAAAATTACCCTTTCGTTAATGACAAGACTACACAAGGAAGAGCTTTCACCAAATGCCATTCGATTGATCGAATCAAGAAGAATCAGATCGGTGAGGCACGTGGCATGTACAGGAGACAGGAGAGGTGTATACAGTGTTTTGGTGGGGAAACCTGAAAAAAGAGACCACTTGGAAGACCTAGGCGTAAATGGGAGAATGATATTTAAACAGATCTTCAAGAAATGGGATAAGAGGCATGGACTGGATTGATTTGGCTTAGGATACGGACAGGTGGCGGGATCCTGTGAATGCGGTAATGAACTTTCAGGTTCCATAAAATGCGTGGAATTTCTTGACTAGCAGAGGACCTGTTAGTTTCTCCAGAACAACTCTGCTTAGTGCAGTTCATTTTAGTTCCCTTTCTTTAACTACAGTACTTCGAAAGGGGTAAGACAAAATAAGGAGAAGTTTACTGGACATAACATGGACCTTTTCTTGTCTCTACAACGTCTCTTCGAAACAGCTTTCGCTTCAAAACGTTTCCTCATTTAAGCTTGAGATATGGATAGAAAGGTCTGTAAGCAGAGAGTCCAATAAATTACGTTCCCTTGGACAATACAAATTAAATGACAAGCCAGTATAATATTAAGTAGAGACTATTTATTCCACCGAAGAGTCATTATTTTTCAAGATAATCCGTGACCACATTAACGTAACTTCTTATCTTGTTACGAGTTAAAAAATTCCATCTCGGTAGAAATCGGACTCCTTCATTCGTTACAATGCAAGAACAATTATTTCAGCTTCCTCCTCGCGGAGTCGACGAATTTCCGTGTTGTTTCAGAAGCAAAAGCAATCGAAAGTCAGATGGGCAAGGTAAAATTGTAGTGTGGTGGAGGATCCAGCAGTTCCCAGTCAAATGACAGCAACAGAACTTGTGTCAGATGTGCGCTGTGGGGCGTACCGCAGGTGTCAGTCACCATGCGCGTCTCTCAACCGGTGGTGAATTTCGATGGGGGGAAATCTGATTCGCCCACAAAACCCGAATCAGACTACGAAATTCCTATTTGGAACTAAGTTTTTTTTGTGATGAAGGACCCCGCCGCAGACACTACTGGCACACCGCAGCTTTAAGGCTTATGGTGCAACCCTGTGATGAAGATGAAGATTAGTTTTTTGTCTTTTTTCCAAGTAATGGAGCAACGGTGGAATGAAACTGACGGGGGAAAACCGAAGAACTCGGGGGAAAAACTTGCCCTACTGCCACTTTGTCCACCGCAAATCCACATGGACTGAGCCGGGATCGAACCCCGGCCGGCGGCTAACCGCCTGAGCCATAGTACGGCCCTAGGACTAAGTTCCCGGTACTGCTGTCATTGCAAATTAACTGATCCCATGAATAGCATCTGAGTGACTGACCCTTGCACCATCTGTTGTACGTTATCCCTACTGCTGGTGCTACCCCCTACCGCTTCTTTAACACGACACAAAATCTTACATTATGAGCACGCCTGGTATGTCTTCACTTATAGTGCTCTTTATCTTGCTTCGGTTTTAACCAAAATTAGAATCTTTTCAAAGACTGTAGTCTTTGAAGGCATGGACTGGGCTGATCTGGCTCAGGATAGGGTCCGGTGCCGGTCTATTGTGAATGCGGTAATGAACCTCCATAAAACACGGGGAATTTCTAGACTACTGAGCAACTGTTACCTTCTCAAGGACTCTGCTCCATGCAGTTACCTCCAGCAATGCTTCTAAAATTTTACATGCCTGCAACTGAATACTATTATGGTATTTAAGCGCGTCAGATAAACTGCAGTATTCAAATCGATTGACGTGCAGGCGTGTCCTGCCACTGGGCAACTACTTGTTATAAGCCAGTCTTACACGAAGCGCAGGGCTGATTTTTATCACTGATTGCCCAAACCACCACTCCATTGTCCGTCTTCGTCTTCCCTTTACAGTCTTCAGCTGTAAATGGATTGACGCGGCTGTCCATTACAGAAGTGACTCCTGATTTATCACGAACTCGGTAAACGTGGCAGATTTCTACCGACACACATAATGGCGCGGGAGTGCAGGTGATCAGGGATGTCCAACAAACCAAAGAAATAGTCACGGAAGATAAATTTAACGAAAATCAACCAAGGAACTAACCGGTGAACTGCCCTAGTAAGTAACAAATGAACTAGAATTGAAATAATCAACCATGCAACCAAGGTCCTATCTGGTGAAAGAACAGAATTTGTCTGTTTGTTTGTTTGTTTGTTTGTTTGTTTGTTACTCAACACCCCTGTTGTGGGCTTAGGCCTCCTCATTTTTGAGGTTCCATGATCACACTCAGACACGCCACACTCGGTGTCACTCCTCTGGACGAGTGATCGGTCCGTCGCAGAGACCTCTACCTGACAACACACAACACTCACAAGAGACAAACATCCATGCCCCCGGTGGGATTCGAACCCACGATCCCAGCAAGCGCTCGGCTGAAAGCCCACGCCCCAGACCGCGCGGCCACTGGGATCGGCGAAAGAATGAGATACGTGAAATAAATTACAAACGAATTAACAGATAAATGCTATAAACAACGTACACATTCTGGTAACAAGTCCGTAACTTTGATCACAATTTGTAATACCATTTTACCCCAAGTGGAGCAACTTTTATTCACACCACGCAAAAACTGCCCCTTCCTGCAGCATTATTTGTGCTTAATTGAGCACCACGACATAAATATATATGTATATATAATGGGGTCTAGTTTCAAGCAGTTTTAATCTCGGTAGTGCATGGAACAGAGTGGTCAGGGTTACACTCCGGTCACTTTACGTCCGGAGAAGTTGCTCCTGATACCCACTGGATAGAACCCTGATTGGGCCCCAGAACCGGTCTGCACGACCTGTGCAGAAGACAGATGTCCGTCCCGGGAATGGAATATCTAATTCTCCAGCCGTTTAGTCCTTAAAACTAGTCACGGTACTGACTGACAAAGATCCGTCATAACGTTCTCTACTCGTTACCCTTCAAGACATTTCTGCATTTATTTCCCATATATCCATTCCGCACTAAACTCTCCGATTTACATCTGTAATATTACATAAGCGATTATCAGGTTTGCATCCCCGTTAATTGTGGCGTCGCGGTCTAAGGCGTGTGTTTGCAGCCGATCGCTTAGTGGGATTGTGGGTTCGAAATCTACTGGAGGCGTGGGTATTTGTGTTGTGTTTGTTGTATAAGGACAATAATATGGATCATAAGTGGTATGAAGAAGGCGGGAAGGATTCAGAGGTAGAAAATGGCTCAAAGGAACACACAGGACGAGAAAAAGAATCCCGCCGGGGGCAGGGATGCCTGTCTTTTGCGAGTGTTGTGTGTTTTTTCAGGCAGAGGTCTCTGCGACTGGCTGATCACTCGTGGAGAGGAGTCCTACCAAGTGTGATGTGTCTGAGTGTGATCATGAAGCCTCGATAATAAGGAGGCCTTCGCCCGCTAGGGACTGTGGTGCCATAAAAATATTATGTAATGTCTTCTTTTATAGGACTAACCTTCAAATGCGGTACGCTTGTACGTGATTCAGAGATCTGCAGTAATTCCCAAGTCTCTGTATTAGCACACTGACAGTTGCAGGCCCCTTTCAGGTGCATCAGTACCTCTACCAAACGCCTATTAATTTAGACTTTCCGTATGCACGAATCCAACAACTCGAGAAATGATCGGAATATTTTCACACGCACTTGGACACTGGGGATGTTCTACGTCTTGAAAATCCACTTTAATATTATCGTCCAATCTATGCCTAGGTCTCCCAAGTGGTCTCCTTCCATTAGGTCTCCCCACCAAAACCCTCTGTGCACCTCTCCTGTCCCCCATACGGGCTACATGCCCCGCCCATCTCATTCTTCTCGATTTGGTTACCCGAATAATATTTGGTGATGAGTACAGGTCATGAAGTTCCTCGTTATGTAGTCTTCTCCACTCCCCCGTCGCCTCGTCCCTCTTACGCCCAAATATACTCCTCTGCACCCCATCATCGAACACCCTCAGTCTTTGTTCCTACCTCAATGTGAGAGACCAAGTTCCACACTCATACAAAACAACAGGCAAAAATGCAGTTCTGTATATCTTAGTCTTTACATTTTTGGATAGCAAACTGGAGAACAAAGGATTTGCTGGAGGCAGCATAATGTGATTTCTGTACGAAGAAGTCTGGAAATTGAAGAACTTAAGTTTTCACGTCGGTGAGTACCAGTGCTACGATCTGCTGATTTTAACTCCGCATTGTTCGATACGTGCCTACGTTTCGGAAGAACCTGCTGCGTATATATTCAGGGAAGAGGGATTTCTACCCTAATGACTGGGGCAAGAGATTCCTCCCTACAGGGAATCTAACACCGCTAATCCAGTCCATAACAAGTAACTGTTTGCTGGCTTGTTGTCTGAGACAGTTGTCAGGAATGCCATTTCTGGAACACGACACCTTCTTTCTTCTTCTTCTTCTTCTTCTTCTTCTTCTTCGACATGCGGTCCTTACAGCTTAACCAGTGCTTCCTTCAGAATGATAGCCCATACGGATCTGTCTTCTGCTTTCTTCTTCCATCTTTGACACCCATCTATTTCAGGTCATTCTCAATACAGTCCAGCCACCTAGATTATGGTCTTCCTGCTTCTCTTCTTCCATCTGGTTTCCCCAGAAATACCCTTGTTACGGCCCTGTCATCAGACATTCATACCAAATGACCGGCCCATTCTGGTCATCTTAACTGATTCTTGTACAGTATTTTGTTTTTATACATATCTGCAATTCGGCATTAGTTTTGATTCCCCACACTGGAACATGCTATACTGCAGCGGATGCATGAGTTCTTAACTGCTGATCAACTACTTAGAGCGGTTACATTTCTTCGCTTACCGAGGATAAATATAGGAAAATTGGAACACAGTTGATGTATTTTAAACAGTAAGTGGCTCTGCAAACAGTAGTAGGAATGCCAGTGGTAGCGTTTCCAAGATTAAGTACAGTGATAGGATATATTAACCCTTTAAAGACGAAGCGTATCTGTTTTATATAAGGACTCAGTGCGTACCGCACTGTAAACACTCTCCACCTCGGTTATAAAAACCAGTCTCTTAATGTTTTATAAGGCAAAAGTTGCTGTTTGTTCTGAGATCCGTACAAAACACATAAACGCAATGTGAGCACCACGTAGAATTTTTTAATGTTAAACCTGGTGGTATGTAAAGTTACCGCTAGGCTTTAAAAGGTTAATGAAGTGATGACACAGTGTACAGTCAGTACAGCACACTGGGCATGATCACCTTCTTTTGCTGCATCTGTTCAACATTAATACATTTACCTCATAGAAAGGCAGACACCAGCTTTGACAAATTACTTTATGTCATCATATTTATAATGAGACATACAAAATAAATATAGCATTCTACAGCAATGATACTTTTTTTGTGCTTTTGAGCAATGGTGGAATGTGAACAATACGTCTATTGGTCTACTGATTTAATGCGCCTTCCAGGAAATACACTTTGATTCATTCACAAATAGGCTACTCTGATGTTACGAGAATTTTATTTTCGCGTACGACGCGTGTCCTGAAGATTCGCCCATGCACAAGCTTCAGATCGAAGGTCAAATCTATAATTTGTCCTGAAAACTTAGGTGCATAATATGGGGTAGTTTGTAATTGGCTGTACACGTCTGTCACTTCGCATTTTCCATGGAACTGTGTAATGGTCACGTACTTACGCAGGTGACAGTTACATATTCGAAAACGTGCCATATAAAAGATGAATATGCAATTATTTTTCACTTCTTTAACGAGACGGAAGGGAAGGAAATCAAGGCACGACGGAACTAAAGAAAAGGAACGGTGCATGGAATGAAGATGCGAAGAAGACGGCAAATATGCATTGCATGGCATATCAGTTCTGTTGCTTTCTCTCTAGTGTTGGTTCGAAGTTTCTAATTGCCCGCCTTTTATTATGTGTTACAAATATCATATAACTGGTGCTGTCAAGCCAAACACTGATAAAGGCGAGCGCCTCAAACGTACCTGTGTATTTTCTACACAACATGTACTCTACGTTTTTGCCCGTATCCTAACAACACATTTAAAATGAATCACGCTCGATTGCAGTGCTGCTGCTAGAATAGGAAGCAAATGCCTAGCCTGTGTAATAGCAGCGACAAGTGGGTCTTCAGGAACTTATTTTCATTGAGAACCACATTTAAAAAGTGAAATAAACTTCCTTGTAACGCAGGCATTCTTTATTTCACGCATGGGATAACAGACAACAATACGTTAAGGAAGCGCGAACTGTCATATGCACGTATCTCTGGTGTTTTAACCAGAATCGAAACTGCTTAACACTTTCGTACAATATTCTCCAAAACTTAAATTTAATTATCATGTGTTCAGCGGTTTTCGAACTGGCATACGCCTACAGAAAGGCGAAGGGAACGGTTTCAACATTAGCCCGTCAGGAAAGCAATTATTTCTCTTTGAAGTCCAGCATTCTGTTTTTCACCAGTAGGCTTACATAATAAAATAGACAGCAGTTCTGGGTTAGCCTGTCTCTGATTTTCAGCGCAAAGTATTTAGGACTACGGAAGTCAAGGTACGAGTATGTACGATTAAATGTGCCACATGATGCTGTAATGCATGAGTCCCTCACTCAGCGATCTCTACTCCTAGCTGCTTCTCTCTTCGTTTTGCTTGGAATTTTGAGACGATACTTCACAAACTAATTGGTTTAAAGGGAAAATCAAGATACATTAATTTCTTAATAGCAAAAGTTAATAAAAATGTCCAGAAAATCTCCCATTTGCCTTCAACTTGAGTTTAAACACTTGCAAAGCTTTCAATGTTCATGCATGTTACTGACGTCTTAGAGATCCGCCCCCAAATTTCGTTCCACACAAGAGTACTAAACGAGACAAAATTCGACAGGTGGATAGAAACTTCATTACACAAAACGTCAGACGTCCGCAGTGAGAAATTTCTGAGCAATGCCGAATCTCTCATGAAATAAAAGGTACAGAAGGGGTAGAAGAAAAAATTATAAAAACATACTGAAGGAAAAGATTAGTAAAGAAACATGAAGGACGTGGAAGAAAGAAATAAATATCCAAAGAACAGACGGAGAGATCACTTATAGACGTAACTGATTCCTCTGCTTAACGCTGACGAAGAGGGAAAAGAATCCTTATAAATATCAAAAACTTCCAGTCGCTGTTTGCAAGTCCTGTAACTCATACTGTACCCATATATAATTCAACGCAACGTCCTGTATGCAAGAGTTAAGGGCTCAATTGCCGAGGCTTCTCAAACCCAAAACTTGGGATATTAATTTTTCCTTTAACAGACTGGTAAGGGTAAAACTGTCTTAAACAGCATTTTAGAAATTTAAGAAGTCTGTTTCAGAAAATATAGAAGATTGGACCCCCTAAGAAAGTTGAAGGAAATAAAATAAAAGTTTAATTTTCTCTCAAAAACCTATTCACAAGGAACTGAACTATATACTTACTATTTACTTTACTGAGAAAAAAGAATATTTAAAGAAATATCCCCAAAAGTCACCACCGGTCCAATTTAAGCACGTACATTCCTAAACTGGAACACAGTACCAAACAGCACTTCACAGTGCCAAAATTATTCATGTCGGCTAAATTCCAATTCCTATGTACAACCAGTGATCTATACATTACTTTTCTTCCCTCGTTCCCTACTTTCCCCGCTTCTTTATCGCAAGTGGGGTATACAGTGGCGCAGTTGGTTGAGCCAGTGCGCTACAAGCCGGAAGGTCACTGGGATGATCCATTGACTTAATCCTTTCGGCTGCACTATGGCCCTGGTTTCGACTCAGCCTCTTACAAAAATGAGAACCAGGCATGTCTTCTGGGGGTTAAAGGCGGCCGGTGTTTACGGCTGACAACCTTGCCATGTTCATGTGCCGATTGTCTAAAAACCCTAGGAGCCTCAAACGCCTGGAGCCGTAAAGGCGTGTACAGGCTCGTAATGGAATAATTTTACCTTTGCTTTTACCTATATCCTAACTACCACAGAAATTGAGTTTGAGGAAAAAATGCCTAAATTTAAGGCGTATATTCAAGTACTGAATTCATACCACGTGTTTACCTGGTGACAAACTCCATAGATTTGAAAATTTATAACGAAGTGGTTTCCTCACTTTCATAAAACGGACCATATGAAGTAGGTGGTTTAAAACAGGAAACCGCTGCCTGTCTAATTTATAGAAGCATATCATTTTTCTCCTTATCAAACACTTTCAAAGAATGTACGGCTCTAATTTGCTTCCAAGCTGTGTTTGCACATCTGTAGATGCAACTCCCTCACCTGAAGAGTACTCCTTTTTCAAAAGCAGATGCAGGAGTGGAAAATAAGATTAAGCACATATATTATATATAATTCGATAACACCTGTAACAGTCTGTAACGCTGTAACGTTCTGCCCATATACGGAATTAACTGATTGGTTTTATAACCGAGAGGGAGTGTGTTTACTGCGCGATAGAACTTAGCACGTAATATAATTCAGCGTAATCTCAGTCTTTACACGGTTAAACACAAGGATATAAAACAGCAAAGAAATATGCTAAACAATGTTCTCTTTGGTGTAATTTTCTATTTAAGGCCGTGCCTTGGCTTAGGCGGTTAGCAATAGTAATGGCGCCATTCTAATTTCTATGAAAAGCGACAACTACTTCCTTCCAATGCCGTATTACTTTATAAATAGCTTATTCAGTGTAAGATGAATTAAACTTACCCTTAAATAGCTGCATCGAACAGTGGACGTATCATTACGGGTTAAATATTTCAGTGCACTCTTCCGCGTATCGGCGAAGGACATGGCGGCAGTCACAAGACATGGCCAGTTAGTTTCAGTCCTACCCACTTCGTATCATCCTTAACTGACATTCACTTTGCAACTCCATTAGAATATAAAACGACACCACAAAGCCAATATTATAACACTTCTGAATGATTCAACACTTTGTTACACGAACAAGCACATCACAGCACACGTTTCAAACAAATTCAAAGTAAATGACACTCGAGCTATATGCCACTTTCGCGACGCCATTATGCACACGATGGCAACTAAAAGGAGGAGGGGACGTCACGCTGCACATCGCCTTACACCTGCTTCCCCTCCCTCCCCGTGCTACTATAACACTTGCGGGTGACATCTACTGATCAGACTTGGTACAATTATTTTATATTGCTTACTGAAGGAAGAAAATAAATCAATACGTTAATACATTTGAAACAAATATTATCTGGGCCTTCATGCGTATTTGCATTACGACATGTGTTATTAAACACGCTGAATTAGAATTCTTAAAGTTATACAAGTTCTGTGCTTTATTGCCGTCAGATGTCACCACTAATAGCTAGTAAGATATGCGATAGGGGCTTGTGAAGTTTGGTGCGGGAATAGATCATGTAGGTAAATGTACCGATAAACTGAACTTCAAATATTATTTATATGTCAGTAACTGGACAAATGGCAACGGTTGGAATTTAAGATTAGGCTCTTATATGCCTTATAGTTGTCAAAGACTGGTGCCATCTCCTGGCATGCACACTGTATGATCTGGCAGAAGGATTTCGACGTTTCAGAGGACCCTCCTGCTTATATCACCAGAACAAAATCGTCCTAACAATGCACCTAACAGGATCCTCTCAAATGTCGGTGCTTTCGTACCAACCACAGACCACAGAGCGTAATAATAATAATAATAATAATAATAATAATAATAATAATAATAATAAATTAAAATATTATTGTAGTACGTAATATAATAATAAATGTGTAAGATTACAAGTAGATGCAGCAGCACAGTAGGCTATCAGAATTCATTCTTTCATACATTTATTCCTTTCCTTCCTTCATTCCTTCTTTCTTTCCTTCCTTCATTCTTTCTTTCCTTCTTTCGTTCCTTAATTCTTTCTTTCCTTGCCTCATTCTTTCCTTCCTTCCTTCATCCTTCCTTCCTTCCTTCCTTCCTGTGTTCTCAAATCGCTCCAGGTGAACATCAGACATGACACCAAAACCGTCTCCAGTGTCATTGCAGTGAATCAGCAGAAACACTCATTCATTGTCCAATGAACCATTAAAATGGAAAAATCTCCTAACAATGCAACCCCACGTCTCCATTAACGACACAATGACAGATCGATCGGATTTAATGAAGGCTTGTGGGTTCGAACCTTATCGAAGTACCAGCTCATCAGGTACCAGAAGTCGATACTGAAATCGTTCAATGACTCGAGAATAATGTGGGACTTACAGCAGTGTGCTGACTAAAGGAAATTCGTCATCACAGGTTACGACTATGGTGATGATCCTACAGATGACACCAAATCGATCTATGTGAACGGAAACTGCAGCCTTGAAGCAACCACAGTTTATCTCTACTGTAAAATAACATTGAATATAAACAAACAAGTTAGGCGATATACACAGACCATAACGTTTCTGGCACATTCATTATATCATTCTACACAAACGTTCGATTCTTGAGATGGCACAGCATAAAAATCGAGCTTTTTGTTTGTACGTAAAGCCATATGATGCGCAAAATAATACTGAACCTGAAATACGCATTCATTTTTATACAAAATTTATGCTATAAACATTTCTTCGCTCCGATAACTAGTCAGCAAGTTTTGCTACAAAAAGGAGCGGAAGCGTGTTTCTTTCTTCGTTCAAACTGCTTTCACAAATACCGCTATTTTAACCAAAATTTCTTTATGTCTTTTGAGTTTAGCCAAACCCTCGCACGTAAAATTTCATGAAAATCCGTTCAGAGTTTCTTCAATCGTTACTTGAGGACAGACGGATGGACAGATACGGCGGAGGCAACTGGTGAATTTTTTCAGGGGTTTTTGTCGGATGTATCAAAAAAAGTAGAAGGAAAAATTCAGTCATAATACAGAAGGTAAATCAGTGGCAAAAAATTGCAATTTCTAACAGAAGATATGCTTTCTACTCTCAATTTAATAAAATTTAAGATGATTCAAGTCCTGTGGGATGAGACATCCTGTCGCTGGCCGAGGACAGAACCACTCGCTCAACCAGGCGCCCTCACATAAGACCTACAAGAAGGCATTAATCCGTAGCAATACCGCTGTGAGAATATCAAATATCGTAAAATGTAAGAACAATGTAATGTAGTCTTTTGGTTTCAAACAAAAAAACAATACCTGTGACAAAACTTGATGTTTGTGTGAAATGTTTAAACCAACTCGGCTACCCTAGCGGCCTGAACACGTGCTGGGTCCGTGGCTGTCTGGACTGCATTCTGCCGCGTATGATTCTCACGGTGAACAGTCCTTATTTCCCCGAACAGCATTAACTGGCTGGTCTCTATAGTGGATGCGGACTGTTCTATGTGAGATGTTAACTACATTTCTACATATAATTTAGATTTGTTTCATTCTTTAACAATATGTAAAACGTAAGGCAAAAGCAGCAGTTCTTTGCTCTGCTGCACATTCAAGCATTCCACTTCCTCTTCACCTTCACCTCTTCATTTCGCAAAACTCTACATAGCTTCTAGCATTATTTTGAGGAGGACGAGCGGGGACTCTCTGGGATCGTTCAGAATCTTAAATTGTTTCTTCCATCCATAATAAGTAGAATGTCTCCTCTCTTTATGGGAGACATACCGTTGTGTTTCGTAAATTATTCGTATAATAGAGATACACATTCTAACGTAACAACCGTATTACCAAAAAAAGGATATTTCTTTTTTAGAGAAGTGTTACATGTTTCGACCCGAGTGTCTTTACCAGGCCTATGGGAATAACAGGAAGGGGGAGGCTAGCTCTATATATTTACAATTAACATGCCATGGACTGAGGTGTTCTTACAATGACATTAAAATAAGTTTTCAACAAAATGAAAATATGACTTGAAGTGAAAAATGTAATGACATACGACTAGCCTCGGTTTGTGTACTTTTGTAAGCCTGATCATGACGCGGCGAGTCCGAAACACACACTTATTTCATGACAGCAAAACATACCGTGTTATAATAAAATGTGTCAGGCTGTGTCTCTCTATTATACTAGTAATAGTGTCTCTGACAACATCGCTAATCATTCTTATTCTTCCCGTCTATTGTCCCTTCAGTCTTCAAACGTCTAGTTGTTGATTTCACGCTTTTCAAATAACTACAACCCTAAAATACGCCACTGACTCTTCCTTCCCCTTTACTCCGCATCAAATATTCAACACACCCCTTTTCAACCATTCTCCATCACATAAATTTCGGAATTAAGAAAGATCATGAAAACGTCCAACAAACTGTGAAACATCTATAAATATTTAAGTAGCCACACACACTTCTTCCTGTTAGAAAACATAATTGTTCATGACAGGCACTACAAAATCGGGCGTAATTATCGCTTTCCGATTTCAGTCCACTTCCAGTTTTCACTTCCTGTTCCTCTGTCACTCATGCCACTGTTATCACATCACCCACGAGGCGCCAGTGTTCTGCAGTTACAGCAACTGATTGTCTATGCAGTAGAAGGCAGCAGACATGGTTTCGGCAGTAGCTGCTACGCCCGTCGTCGTTTCTGTCCAATGAATACCACAAACGCCTAGTGTCTCCGTAAACACTAATTCTCTTTAGTGGCGAGATTAAAAATGTATGTATCCTAGTCTTCAATTTCGCTACTCGCTTTCGTGATAAGGTCTGCAAATACTGGAAGAAATTCACCTTTACAATCGCATATGTTGAGTCCTCCAAGTGAGCTCTTTATATGACTGCCACGAGTTAAAATAATACTTCTTGAGTGAAACTCTTTATTATTTCCCGTCTAAGTTAATGGCAAATGGTAGAAATATTCACAGTTAATGACTAAAGAATATATCTTTTGGAAAAGTGTGTTTCATTACCCTGTTCAAAAATTCCGATAATCGAGCCTCAAATGTCCAGCTGAATTCAGTTCAGAATCTCAGCTCCTATTTCTGTAAGATGCAAGACAATTTTACCTTCCCATATACACCTTGGCAGCCGACATGCCTACTATCTTTAAAAATATTCAACAAAAAATATTTAAGCACTTCATTTTGCGCATCTAATCTTTATTTAATCATCCGAAGATAATAGAGTACAGAGAATATCACGTAAAGAATAAATACCGGGGACCACAGCCAGGGGTTTCTACCCCACAAACTTGGAAGTCGTTACGAAACAGATGTCTGGAAACACATTTATTTTTAGATTGCATATATTTTATACTTAAAAGAATGTTATATATCAACATACTGATTTTATCATACAAAAAACCAGTGATTATGACTGTAATATATGTACATTTTACCACCCCATGACACGCTGCACACTGCGTATGTCTATAGAGGATGACTCGCTGCTGATGGCTGAGTAGTTCAGCCGAGCATGTAGGAGCGTGTACAACTGTTGTGCAGTGGCTGGTGACAAATCAACTTGTCTATACAAAACAACTGCTCGGAAAGTGTGTAATGTTAAACACATAATACGCGAATACTGTAAATTACGAAGTTCTATATTATGTAATTTTCTCCGATCCTCTGTTACTTATTTTTCACATCCGAATATTGTCATCTCAACTTTGAGCTAAAAATATTCAATGTATGTTCCTTCTTTAGAGGGCGAGAACAACAAGTAATAATTATAAATTTGTGCCTACATTTTCAAATTTAGTAAGAAGAAATGTGATGTTTGGAACAACAGGCTTATGCCCGTACGTTCACAGAATTCGAGGCAGGAACTCATGTTGCTGCTGGCCACAACATTGTCGCCACCCCGCAGGGTGGCGCTGCCAACCGCTCGGAAAGAACAAAGGCCTCCCGACACAACGCCAGGCTTTGTTCTTGACGACCTGTGCACTGTGTAGCCACCTGAATATTAACAGGCCTGTTATATGTCCAAGATAACTTGGCTTCCTGCAAAGACAAAGTTACTGCAATCGCCAGACAGAAGCCAACATTTCCCCTTGGCTGCGTCTCGTCAGTGTAGAACAGAGCGTACTAAGGCAGGCCTAATGTCTCCGTGCAGCACCAGAAAAGAGCGAGTATTCAGAGACTGTTTTAGACGTTCAGTCACCAACACAGCTCAAACAGCTGAATGAGTGATTACAATTTCAAAAGTGTCAAATGTCAAAGGTGGCGTACGGAGGCGTACTCAGGGCACAACACTGCCTCTAGCATCGGATACAGGGCGTTAAATAAGTCTTCAGTTTTCTGACATGAAGTAAGAAGGGAATTGTAGGGAATTAGGTAATTAGCCTTTTATATGGAGGTTGGATATATCTGTTGTGTTTTCGTGAACTGCTTTGTGAAGCTGTAGTTTCCTAAACTTGTATCGTAGAAGTGAATTTGTTACTTAGTGCGTCAACTGAATATTGGTAATTTAAAGAAACGTCCGTTATAAAAGAAGGCATGGAAGCTACTATGAAACAAGATAGGAAATGTCCGCAGAGCAAGTCACTTCTGGCACGCTGGCGTAATCTGAGCGACCAACAAACGTCTGCAGCTTTGGTAATCAATGTAGCACGGGTAACCATAGGAATAACTGCGGGTAGAGTAACCATGGCAAGCATGGTACCTAGGTGGCTATAGAACCATATAAACATAGGTGGCTTTGGAAACAAAAGCAACTATGGTTAGATCTTATTTCCTTTAACTGAAGGGCCCCGCAGCAGACGCTACGGACGCACCGCAGCCTTGAGGCTTATTGTGCAGCCCTGGGATGAAGATGGAGAGAAACGGGATTTTTTTTTCATTTATCCCTGTAATGGAGCACCAGTGGAATGAAACTGACAGGGGAAAACCGAAGTAGTCGGGGAAAAACCTGCCCCAGTGCCACTTTGTCCACCGCAAATTCCACATGGACCGACCCGCGATCGAATGCGGGCCTCGGCGATGTAAGGCCGGAGACATGCCTCAGCCATGGCACGGCCCATAGTAATGTTATTAAAGCACGTAGACATAAGCGTACGTAGATGCACACGTGAACTGCCTGTTATTTTTGTCCGATTTTTCATATACTTAAATTTTCACGACAGATGTCCAGTAAACCGCTCTATTTCAAATTTAATAAAAATTGGTGCAGCGAGAGCTGAGTTATTCTGTGCGGACGGATGGACGGACGGACAAACGAACAAATGAATGGAATAAAAGACGTGGCAAACCCAGTAGTCCCTTTCGCAACATGATGCACCCGCGTAGAAAAATACGAAGGGGCACCGTTACGCACTGATGCGCCGCGGTGCATTCCTGTTACAAATTGATGGCTCAGGTATTAATTATACGATATTCGGCGTGATATGTTTTCTGTAATCGTATAAAGTCATTAGATACAGCAAAAACTTTGCAGACGCATTGGGAAAAACTCTGCTAATTAGACTTCCGTAAAATAACAACTCATTAAATTGTCAGGCATGACAGAACGATACAGCTCCATGCACAAATACTTTGACAGTTTTTAATGCAGGAGAAGCATGCAAAGTGTTATTGCACATTTATTATTATGTCAGTTGAAAATACTTCCATTCGCGAAGTACAGACGTTTCAAACTCTTTCCTGGACGGCAAGCACAATAAGTGGAGCAATTTCATTCATATACCACGTCAGCTTTTAAATTAAAGAAAAAGAGAACACTGAGGACACGTTAGAAGCATTAAAACGAGGTAATATTTTGAAATACCAGACCAATTATATTCAACCTATCCATGTAACACAAAGAAACTTCCTTAACCGGCATAAAAATAACAGACAGGGTGGAACAAAGGCGGACCTTTGAAGAGACAACTGGAAAAATGTGGCCGGAAAAGGTCGAGAGGTAACAGCGCTCAGATTGCTAAATGATGATAACGATTATTATTATTATTATTATTATTATTATTATTATTATTATTATTATTACAACCACTGGAATAACGGGTGAAGTTGTCACTGTTCCTATATACAGGCAATGGCGGTGAAGGTCGAAAACGGTTCTAACCTTCATCGCTCCGGCTCTCTGCTGCTCCTAGCAGCAAGCACATTACGAGAAACTGATTAAGACATGAATATGTTTCACTTTCTGTTTGTCTAATGACGTTATTGAAACGTCAAACATTTATAGCCTTCATCAAATAATATTAAAATAAATATTTTGAGAAGTATATGGTGGGTAGGGATTGTAGCATGCACAAGAAGGATGAGATTCACTAAGAATTTTGGTAAGAAAACTTGAAGGGAAAATAGCTTGAGCTACTTAAGTAACGACGTACAATGAAGAATACTAACACGAGACAAAGAAACAGGACATGGGAAAGAGGACGCCATTATTGTGGCTTAAGATACGGACCGAGGGCGGATTCACGGGAAGGTAAAGGGCTAATAAAACTGCGAGTTTCCTATAGCGCGGTTTAATTTCTGACGACTTGACAGACTGTTAGCTTTACAATAAGAATTCCTTTCTATGTACTCATTACCTGCAGAGCTACTCTTAGGGATGAGTTACAGAAGGACCATGCATGAATTTCAATGTAAAATGAAGAGACTGTAGTCTGCTGTAAAGTATTTTCCCGACACCCCTTTGTAGAGAGACACAAGCCTAAGAAAGTCTTCGGACAGACGGCACCCCGTCAAAGATTCAACGAAAAATCTTTCACATGCGACTGAGCAGGCGTTTAAGCTTGGCCATGTATTCCAGTACAAGCCAGAGGCGCCTGCAGTAAATCAACGGATAAAAGCTCTTTCAGTGGGTCGTAACATAAGAACTACTGGAAGCGTGTGAAAGCTTCAAACAAGGTAAGTGCCACGTGTAACATGAAGGCTTGTCAGTTCCTGCAAGCTGTCACAAGTTACGCTTGAAAAGGATCTGAAACCAAATGACACGAAGCTCGGTGACAAAAGCGACCGGATATCAAATCAATATGGAGGAGGGTGCGATCGTCAACAGTTAACAGAACGCACAATGCACCGCACGCAATGCGTGAGACTACAAATCAGAGAAACAGCTTCCTTAATGTAACTCTGGAACTGGCAGGTAAAATTACCCATTTTGGCAATATGGAGACAAAGTCTGTGTTTAGTTATTGCTAAGGAAGGGGAAGTTTTTTACTCCGTAAAAATCAGTAAAATCAAAACTTACAGTTTTATTCCGCTTTCTATAGCACCGCGTCATGAACACGTATGCAGAAATAAAAATGTAGTTCCATGCATTTATAACATCGGCTCTCTTTGGAGACGACTTTTTAATCATATGCAGGCCGTGCTTTGACATGAAACAGTCCATTTCGTCTGCACAGTGTATCTGGGTGTTTCCTACGATTGTCAGTGACGAGCTTGTCTTTGTAATGGGGAAGGAATCTATTTTTGTTTTCTTTGTTACGTAGAAAGTGAAGTTTCAAACACCATTTTGATGAATGTCACGCTTCGGAGATCAACGTGCAAAACTAAAGTAAGAAAGCAAACAATGGAACACAAAACAATAAGCCAACTACATTACTTTTCTTAACAGAATATCTCTGAGAAGGGACAATTCAAGATTATGACTGTCTAGAATGTGACGCCATGTAGCTTTGTCTTGGAGGAAAGCGGTGACTGCATGTCTTCCCTTTTCCCGGTTCTCACGTAGCATTGGTTGGCAGTCGTTTACCGACATTTCGCTTGATCCTCGAAGGTGAGACGGATAGGCTTCCACATACATCGATAAACAACTACCAACAAACGCTGCATAAAAACCCAGAAGAGCGACGACCTCAACTACACCGAGGCGGAGCCTTGAAATCTTTCATGGTGCTTTCATGCAGGAAATGGAAGCAGCAGTTTCTTCTGAAACGTTGGTAAGCTTCTACCAAAGTGCGTGGGGTCACATCCAAGAAGAGCCAAATCTTGAAACTCACCACTGTGTGAAACTGAATTGTCACAGCGGGCATTATCATCATATACTTGAACTGTCACAGAGAGCATTATTATCATAGACCGGAATTGTCACAGACGGCATTATTATCACATACTGGAATTTTCACAGAGACCAGTATTATCACATACTGGAATTGTCACAGAGGACATTATTATCAGATATTGGAATTGTCACAGAAGGCATTATTATCATGTACTGGAATTTTCACAGAGGCCAGCATTATCACATACTGGAATTGTCACAGAGGGCATTATTATCGCATACTGGAATTGTCACAGAGGACACTATTATCACATATTGGAATTGTCACAGAGGGCATTGTTATCATAGATTGGAAACAATTCAACCCTACTGGTCACGAAATAAGAAGACAGTTCTTTAACGTCTCAATACAAATGTAATAAATGGAAGAAAATCTCAAAGGAAATAAGAAGTGAAGTGGTAAATAAAAAAAGAAAGGAAGAAGGAAACAAAGCAATTCATTTGCTGAGTAAGTGCGATCGAAGCGCCTCGCGACCAAAGGCAACGAGCAAGCTTGCCTCTTATCTCCCTGCCCTCTGAAACTGCCACTGCGCATTTCGACTCAGCATTTATGTTAGCGTTCTATTGTTCGTAAATTCTGAACACATAAAGTTTCATCTCCTGTAAAATCGCGTACGTTAAATTTACCTTGCGCAGTTCAGGTGCCACAGACGTTATTATTCACCGACTTCAACACAAAGCAGCAATCAGGCTAATTGAAGTTACTTTGAGGATATTCACCCACAGGGTGGGTTGTCCTTCAACCCTGAATATTCAGGGTCAAGTCCACAGCACAATTGTATACGACAACAAAGAAACGTCTTTCAGAATCCACTTTCACTGTGCATGCAAACAATGGGTATATCCAGCAGTAAAGGAACAGAGTTGGTTTGGTTCAACGATTAACTCTCCTCCGTCAGGTTGCCTGTTTTAATGACGTTTCTTGTCGTGTTTTAGTTCTCTCTTTGTGTACACCGACATAGTACTCTGCGATAGGCCTATATCGAAGTCTTTTCCGTCCTAGTTCGTTAGAATAAGTTGTACAAAAATAGAGTTCTACGGGAAGGATCACTGAATGACCCATAAACTGAACCTAAGTGTATATTTAAAATATTAATCTTTATATTTGTTGTGCGTTTAGCGATGGTTTCAATAGGTCTGATTAAGATACTACAATTTAAGTAACAAAATATTTATTTAATGACAGATGCTGGTAGGCAAAATATTTACTTGATGACATTTGATTTTACATATTTTTTTTTATAAAATTTTGCATCAGGGTCCTTAACTTCGGCTTTATTATTCAGGCGTTATTTACTCCTATATCAACACCTACCGGCGACATGAAATAGTTTAGATTCCCGGCAACAAGTTGTCTGTCCACGACCTGTTCGGCCCGACACAATACACAAAAGCACGAGGGTCCTTTCTGTGTGAGTAGTGGTCTTGTGTGACACGCACAGTTATTGACGAGTGATGGATTTGAGCTATGGTCTTTCGAGATTACACTACATGGCCTGGCACATAATGAAATTAAGATGAAGACACTGACCGTGTCACTGAAGATGATAGTATGTTTGTTGGTCGAAACGCTTACGTCAAAGTCCTTGTTAGGACGCGCAGTAAGAGCTGCAGGGTAAGCAAAGCTACACCCTACATGCAGAGCGGTGCAGTATGTGACTGTACTTATATGTCAAGCTGCAAACTGTTATAAAACAAAAGAACAAAACATGAATCTTCATCACCCTAAAAACCACAAATCATTCAAAAACCGGAATTCGAATGCGTTTGTGATTACTCTAAACCCGAGTTCGTCATGACAAACGTCCTATACACAGCGATATCACGTTTCGGCCCGCTGAGCACTGCCGAAATCGACTGCATGCATTCCACATAAGACCGGAAGCGAGAAGAAATAGCTTCACGATAACCACATCCACATTCCGACTGTGACATTGGCGTAGCGTCTCCATGGTGACAATTTCCACTAATGTGCACACGCCAAACAGGTTAGTCCCACCTCAGCAGATATGAATTCCATTAGACAGACACACATGTCGATTACCTGTAAGGATGACAGTTGTCACCACCGACGGCTGCTATAGGGTCCTGTCAGTCCTTCAAAGCAAGCTGGTAAGAAAGTACTCTGATGGGCCACGACGTGTTCCCACATTACTCTTTCAATTATTCAAAGCACAACGGTTTCTATACACTCCAACATCTGTATCTGAAAAAAAAAATCGCCTTTTGCCAAGGAGTGCGTTTGTGAGTTTCTGATCGTTCTCAGAATAAACAGGAATTATGTAAATAAACACTCTCCAGATGTTGTCTGCCTAATTCAGATGCAGTGAGCTTTCTGTGAGGTAAAAACTGAACTGACAAGTGTCATTTCGATTGTCAGGCTTCAAAACGTTCAGTTCAACAGTTTTCTGGGCAAAATAGTGATCAGTTCCTTTTTGTAATTTTCCAAAGTCACGAGTTCTAATATCGACGCAGAATTTGGCTGTCTTTGTTTTGTTGTTCATCGTACTGCTCAGTTCCTCTAGACACAATCCGGGATCTAGTACTTTAAAAGAGACAACATATCTTCTTCCAAAACTCTTTACAGTTCTTCGTTCATTGACATATCATTCACTTATTGAAGGCCAATAAACAAGTCTGCAATATATAAAATCTGAGGGTTTTTGGAAGTGTGTACGAGTATGTTTGTCTTCAGTTTGTATTTCAACTAGCGTATAATCTCAATGATGTTTTGAATACGTTCCATAATTTTGGTAGGTTGTTTAGAAGGCGAGGTTATTCCTGAAGATCCACAGACTACAAATGTAATTTTAAATTTTCTATAAGTAAACTGGGTTCGAATTCAAGCACTTCAAAATTGATTTAAGGTTATCTGCCTTATGACCAAAGCGTAGATGTAAGTTTGATCTCTTATGAGCTTCGTTCTGCTCATGCCTCAAAAGAGTTGCACCTTTAATTTGAGATAGTGTCGGGGTTTAAATCCCTTGACAGGTTCAGGCACAATGATAATTTAAAATGTGGCCTATTTTAGTGTGCAGAAAACTCGCTCACACAACTGCATCTAATAGGACAATGAAGGACGCTTATAGACTTCCTGGTTCAAATGTTGAATAAATATATTCTCAATAACAGTTCACACAATTAATAAAATTAATAACGCTGTGCAGCAGGTACTTATTTTCAAAAAATGTGTGAATTTACAGGCAAACACTTGCTGCTTGGGGTAACTCAAAATTTTGACCATTCTCAGTGTTCTATACATTTCTGTATTTATAAAATATAAGTAAATAAAATATATATGCAGACTTAAGTGCCGCAATTATAGGCTTCAACTGAGCGGCTTTCATAATAATCCAAGAATAAAGCAAGTGCCTGGTGATTGAAGTTCCCATATCGCCAGGCACTGAGATTCCTGTCGTCTGGTGTGCTACTGACTCCTGTACGCGGTTACCAATATTCCGGACGAACCAGTTGACTTCATCTTGAGGATAAGAAGAAGGTGGATGCAGTGGGTTTCTTCGAAACGTCTGTACATGTCACCCAAAGTACGAGCCATCACACTAGCCTCAAAACAACGCCATCTCAATTACATTTTCCATTTCATTACACTTAACATATCTACCTGATGGAGGGCATACCGTTGCGTTTCTAAGAATCAATAAATAAACAACCATATAAACTCTGACATAAATGTGCATCTCCATGTAAGCTACATGTTTGCTGCTATCTGCAGGCTCTATGTACAAAAACTTTAAGGTAAAAGCGCTATGTAGCCTACTTATATACTTTGTAGTGAGATTTCACAAGAAAGTATATAGTGCTTTTACCTATACGTAACGTTTTCGTATATACTTGGGCAGCCTGTGATGGTAGCAAAGCACGGAAACGCGCAGCTTACATGAAGATACACAGCTTCGTAAGACGGTGTTTGTTCATTTATATAACACATCTGGGATCAGATGGCAGTATGTAACCTCTGAAGATAATTTGCACACAAACCAACAGCAATTCGACAGGCATGAAGATACATATGACTAACGTGGGTGAGGTAAAAACGAAGTGGAGAGAATGGAAAAAGCCGTGTTTATAAAACGATGATTTGTGATAACCGAGAGTGGAGTCGGATGATTATAAACCAGCAAAGATAAGAAAAATTTGACGTTTGACGGACGATTTTGGGCACGGCACAAACAATCGTTCAAGCAATCCGCAAACACTAGATATAGAGCAATAAAATAAAGTAGAAATAAGTGTTGAAATATATATGTTTGCGGGAATCAGCAGAGTCAGTTTGGAAGAGAATTCCAACGCTGAAGTGACGCTACTTGTCGCCCTAGGAAATCACGTTGCTTTCAGTTCCGTGAAATCTTTTAGTCTATGCAGACTCATATACCGAGCGTACTTCCTTACACTTCTAAAACTGAGTGGTAATTATGTGTGACGCTTACAGTAACAGTAAAAAAACTCTGCATTTTGCCCACCAGGGCTGTGGAGTCGGACTCGGAGCCAGAAGAAATTTTAGGAGGAGTCGGAGTGGGAAGGAATTTTTATGTGGAGTCGGAGTCGGTAAAAATGTACCGACTCCGACTCCGACTTAAGTCTAAAATCTTATCTAGATACTCCAAATCCAGAGCTCTGATAGCTACAGTAACTACTACATTTACACTTAAATACAGGGTATAAGCCTAAACAGTAGCCTGATAATTCACGTGGTGGCGATGAAACGTTTTATAGGTTTACCGTTATTAATACATATTGAGCTTTTATGAAGGAGTCGGAGTCGGAGTTTTTGTGTACCGACTCCACAGCCCTGCTACCCACAAAGGATGGTTACGTGTTCCTTGTGACACCCGCAATCAACAGCGACTGTTTCTTGCATAGCATTAACCAACTGGTTTTTGTAATGGACACAGCCTGTGTTCTCTGTGAAATACGAATAGGCTTTTTGTGCATAATTAGAATGAAGGCCACTTCTCAAGACGCTAGTTTCCAGTTTAATGCTGTCTTCAATGTGAAAATTTTTGTACAAGTGAACTCTTCGCTTCGGGTTTCCTTCCAGCATTCTAAATGCGTTTTAATTCCCCTGATGCGTGCTACATGCAGTGATCATCGGATTTTTCATTCCATTGTGTCAACAAATTATGACGCACTTTTCTTTATCGCCCTCTCACTTCCAGAAAATTCGCTCAGCGCCCCGTTTTTTTTCCAACAGGCTTTTATTGTCGAAGATTAAAATGTCCTGGGATGTCACCCCGTCTAGACTGGTAACGAGTTACCGACGTTTCGAAGGACCCTACTACCTTGATCCTCAGGGCAAAAAGTCAACAAAGAGAGCTCTCTTTATATGCTTGCCTTAGGATTACAGAACAATTTTAACACCCATACAAAACAAAAGTTAGAACTACATTTTTACTTTAATCTTAGACGTGTATTTACAAAACGAAATATAAAATATTCCGACTTGAATATGGAAGTGCGACGAACGTGTGGCTGGACAAAGAAGCAGCGATATTTCACAGAAAATGCTGCATCCGCATTCAGGCAAACAGAAAATGTTCCTTGAATTGCACTGTAACTTTTATTGGATGGTAAGTGGCCGGATGAGTGAGTGAATGACTGATCACACTTGGCTACTCTCTATCAACTGATGGTGTTAAACTATGCAGTGACAGCGGTTTATTTGAAAGTTGGCCTCTGATCCCGGTACTCAGTTGGAAGTGCTGACAAATGCCATGTAAAATCTCACTAATGATATCAAAAACCCAAACGACGTTCGATCTGAATTCAAACGAATTGTAATGATGAATAAAGGAGCCCAGAGTGGTTCGAAGGCTCTGAGAGACATGAACTGCTTGTTCTGGAGTACAGACCTGTTCCTCCAGTTGAATTCTACGAGGTAGTGTTCAAACGGTCAATAGCTGAACCTGCCATACAAATTGCTGCACTCGTAACTTAAAGAATTATCTATCGTCTTGGCCTAGAGACCAGGTATATTTGGTTTAGTTGCATCGTAGGTTTCTTCCGTTCATCGACAAAAATTCTTGGATGGTTCGTTAAATGTAAGCCGTGACGTACTTAAAGGTAGAGTTACGATTTCACGTTTCCGCTGCGGTGTAAATGAGATGTGAGCTCTTCTCGGATTTTACGAAACGTAGATTGGTAATTTGTTACCGACGTTTCGGGACAATCTATCGGATCCATCTTCAAGGTTCAAGCAGTCCAAGAAGAATTCGTGAGCTGCCTAACCCTTGAATATGGGTCTGAGGGATTGTCCCGAAACGTCGGTAACAAACAACGAACTTATGCTGCATAAAATCCCAGAAGCATGCAGATCTAGAATTGCAAAATTTATCTGCAGGAAGTTAAACATCTCGTCATGATGTCCGGTGTGCAGGTGTGGGTGTGCTGATCACTCCACCGAGAGATATTCTGTCCTGTTTCAAATAAGCCAAAGCCAAATTAGAGCCAAGATGTTTATCCTCTGCTGCAGCTTGATATTCGAGAACCCACTTAATATCGTACAAATCATCTTAATCAAAAACGTCAGAAATAAATCAGGATTCTACACACGTCAGGAAAGGGAAACATTGCCAGGTGGCCACCATTCTATCAAGGATGACGTACAGTACATAGCTTTTCTCCCTACGAAAAGCTGATCCTTCGACATACAGATATTTGTGGTTTTAGAAAAGCTATCATATTCCTAAATGCGAATCTAGGTCACGTGTTTTTAAAGTTTTCAGTAACCCGCACAGTGTTAAAACAACACAGCCTCCGTGTTGCCCACAGTATCTGCGTTGTTCTGTTCAAAGCTTCTGCAGCTGCAAGCGCCAACATAAATAACAGGAGTCAGGAATTTCGTGACGCTGCTGGTAGCTATTTTAGTGTCAGTACTGATGCTCAGCACAGGTAACACACAAGGCCATTAACAAAAAAGCCTGCATTTGCCACATACCCACAAGGAAATTTTAGTGCTCTTATATGTAGAGAGTAACAAGGAAATTTGCAAAAAAATTGTTGTAGTAATTAAAGCGCATTTTCGCCCTGGATGTGGCGGTTTTCTTTGTCAGTACCACAACCGAAATAGGTTTGACGATGTAAAAACACAGAAATTAGAAATTTAAGTTTATTCACGCGTTTTAAAAAAGACTGAAGTGACTTTTCGAATAGCATCCAAAAACTCTACCACAACACTTCAACAAAGATGTACCAGCCATTGCTACCGTACGCACTGGCAAGAGCACGCGGTAATGTTACACACATTCCGTGCAGTTGCCTTACACTTAAAACTTTTATTTCCAACCACTGCACAAAGCAATTTTTACACTCATACATGTTTCGGCTACGTACTGTAGCCATCATCATGGAGCCAATATTACAAAGATATAAGCAGCGTAAATGGTAATGATAAATGGTAATATACACACTTTACCCGACAGTTAGTCGCTCTAGAATGTCACTACAATTTTACAGATCAAATTACATGTACAGCATTAACACATAAAATGTCAAAATGTAAACGGCTGTCTCCAGACATCTTGCGGTATTAAATATCTCCTGTTTTAGATGGAGCGGAGACCCAAGGCTTTGACAGCCGATGTTCATTCCGTGAGTGATGTTTCTGCCCAACAGGCAAAGACTATAGATAGTTTCAAGAACATCAAAGAGAACGTATTAAAGAATAACGCAGCTATATACTTTAGTAAAATATGCACAAACCACCAAATAACACCTAAATACATAGAGATAAAAGTGAATGGTCGTAATAAACAAAAGCCAAAAAAAAAAATCCGCCATTAAATGTATGTTTTGCAGATCATTCATGCAGTAAACGTCGGCTTTTCACGCAGCATACACGTAAGTAATTAGAAACTTGGAGTTCCCATGACGCAACTATGAAGAGCAGTGTGAAGGCGCGTTATGCTGGTAGATATTTATCAGAGTTTTGAAGGGACCTCTTTAACACTTCTACCCTCAAAAAGGAGGCATCAGGTTCCTCCTAAATGTCTGTAAATTTCTACCAGGCTACACTTCGACATGTATCCGATGATAGCTGTATTCATCAAACAAGAACATACACGAGACTTGAAGTTTTTCAACACTTTCCATTTTCTAAGAGGTGAAAGTCGTCAGGCCTGGAGGTTTATTTTATTTGTTTAGGGTTCGTTTAACGACGCTCACTAACAAGAATATACAGCGTAGAATGGCAGAACTGTAAGGGAAAAACGAATTGGAAATGGTGTGGAAGGAAAAGGTTGCGGCATGATTTGAACTGTTATAACAGAATGGGTTGAAAGAACTGAGGAATACCACGAACACATGTTAGGTCTGGTGCCCAAGATTTCAAGTTGGTGGCTGTCGAATACGAGCGTGACTTGCAGCCCACAGGCGGGAAGCACTGTGTGACATATTGAATCATTTTGACACCTCGCAGACACAAGGCAGAGTGTAACAAAGCCCAACGTACAAAAAATTTTCCACGACTTCTATCGGGTACATGTTAGCAGAAGAGTTACTTTTCAAGGTATATACACATGCAAGTGCTGGGCAAAATTAGCCTAAACGGGATATGGGGCCTAACGCTAACACAAATCAGTTTAGGAAATGTGTCCAAAAGTGCCTTGAGTACCAGATTGTACGTACCCAGAGGGTAGAAAGTAGAGTACAGGACAGGTAAACTTAACCCTGTAGTTAAATAAGCATTACGCCCCAAACACGCACGGAGGAGTGTAGGTGTAACTCCATCTCTGCATACCGTAACCTCGGAATAAATGTAGTTACATGCCCCGGCAGGTCAACACCCCCCTCCCTTGTCATCAAGAATTTCAAGCATAAGCTGAACAGGGGGGGTTGCCAGATCCCAGAGCCGGTCTGGACGCTGTAACTTAAAACATCTTACGCCCCTGTTGGGAAACAAACACCGGTCCTCTCCAAGTCTGCAGTGCAGCCACCATATTGCCTGACATAATGCGGTACCTTGTGGATAGAGAGCATGAAATGAAAACGCCTGAAATTCCGAATATTTTCCCACAAATCTCACTAATTCTGGGAGGGGAATTATTTTGTGGTGTGTTGTACGAAGGCTGTGTCAGGCACACAGAATTTCACAGATATAAGTGACAAAACTCCAAACCTCAAAGTTCCGAAAATTGTATCGCTACTGTCACCAGTTCGCGGTGTTGGTGTGGTGTTCTCAGAGTCAATAGTTCGAACGAACCGGGCAAAGCGACAATATCTAGACAGCATCTCACGTGGAGAACATCTGAAATACCAGTGCATAAAATCGGAAGCAAAGCGCGCCTCGCTTACCTGTCTCACTCCTCGGCAGACGAGGGCCTCTACTTCTGGTGCTCAGTACGACGTCGATGATGCTGCTGTGGGCGCCCCGGGTGTACTTCCTCACTATTGATCATCGTCTTCTATTGGCGCTGCCCTCCTCCGGGACAGCATTCGGGCAGCTCCCACCACCTCCTTACGCATGCGCGGGCACCACACCGCGTTGCCATAGCAACAAGAGATGAACGCCCATCCTACTGCCTAATCTGGCGGTGCTCCTAAAAATCCTGAAAATAAACCATATCCGGTAAAAGTGTAGAACACGGCTTTTTGTTTCCGTAAATCAGTGGCTCCAGAACTGTGGTTCGCGTTAAGAATTGGCTTCTTTCTCATTTTTCTCAGCGTATTTAACAACATTTTTTAATTACAGCTGGCAAGCAGTGCACGTGCGAAAACCACACCAATTTAGTCGCATCCAGTACTAACAGGCTGACACGAAGTTTCCACCATCACCAAGCACTTTAGCACAGCCAGAATGAATAAAGTATAAAGATGTCAAAAACTGAAAGGAACACTTCGGAATATAATATTAAAAAAGGGAACCACTCCGGAAAACCACGCAGCCGCTACTCCATCCGTATCCACACAGACCAGAAAGGAAGCACAAACGCCATGAAAATATCAAGACGACTGCAACTGCGTCGTCCTAAATATCTGGATTCGGGACACTATGCCAATTATTAATTCGTTTTTAAAAAGTTTTATTCCCTCAAAAGTTGTACAAATTTCTTATTCTTCCTCTGTATTCTAAGTATGCTGACATGCGTACTGTATAACTTTGCTTCGTAACATGAGTGTAAATGACACCTCTGAGATCTAAAAAAAATCGTGTAATTTTACCTTTTATCACAGCTTTTACTATACACACCTGAGGATGGTCTACTAGACCGAAACATGTCGTGTTTTTAATGGATAATATATAAATAAATATACCGAATTTGTGTTCTGCCGTACTGACATTTTACCATCAAATTCAGAGTGAACGGACAACGGGATGGCCCTCATCACAATTACTAATTACAGAGGTTTAAAGCGTCGAATGACGTGGAAAATATCGTTAAGAATTTCGAAGGTGGTAGTCGTGGTGTCTTGGTTGGTGATAATCCGGATACGACACTATGAAAGTGAGGCAAACACCAGAACCTCAGTCAGGATGCGTTACTAAAGTCACGGATTTCGAGCAGATGTCTGCAGAGTGCGAGACAAAAGCCTCATTATTACGGTGACCTCTACGATAAAGTTCATGCGTGCTTCACATTGAATAATATTTTGAAATAGACATCAAACACTGGATGCAATGCCTAGAACCCAAAAATTTTCTGCGTGGTATTTAATTAATAATGATGTTACACTGAGTGTCCATCTTAGAAAGAAACTATCCACTTTTCCTAGGAATAGAATGCTTCTCTCGCCTGCGTCGAATTTCCTGTAAAAATTCCGTAATTTCTACTACAGACACTTCCCGACTTACGTAACACTTGCCTTCCGGAAGGTCCGGCACCAGTCGAATTTTGCGCAATTTGTTGTCTTGTATACAGTTGGTCAACTATGTACGTATATACAGGGGAGTTCAGCGGAAAACTCAGATCCAGCACACTATAACTTGATGGGCCAAACCGTAACCGCCCCACCGCCTGTGTTATCGCCCAGTAGTATTCTTCCGCTACGTTCGTCTCATTGCGCTTTCATAAGAGAAAGAAAAATAGTCGACGCTCCTTTGAAATACGTCGATAATTTTTTTTTTACTTTTTTAAAATTGCGTGTCTGAAATTGCGTAACGTGAAACTGAGTTAGTCGGAGAGTGTATTTCGATACACCGCGATGCTCAGAAAAAATTATCAACGAACATCAGTCATCGTCATTGTCTTACATCTCACAGACTGAATTAACTGTGAAGTTACCCTTGTGTCAAAGAAACTGGCTATGCGATCCGAGACTTCGTTTCGAAGTCCAGCACAAGCAACGGCCTTTATATTACCAACCACGCACAGGCGACACACGTCTTCCTCTCCGCCGGCGGAAGCCCGCTTTTGCAGCTGGAGCAAAGAGACAAAGCATAACGCTGACCACTTTTATCTGCAATCAAACTGTCACGCAGTCAACTAGCCGCCTTTGTCACAGTTTCCAGAACCGATCTGTGTCGAGACTCGGGTTATTGTGCGCACTAGTGCGGAACGCGTGGAATATGTACCTGGCCTTAGTAAAAGTAACGAAATAACATCTGTAAACTTGTCTTATCATTTCTCGAGAGAGTTCCCAATCACAACACGCCGTAGCGGACCTTTCCCACGACAGTGTTTGTGGCGCCATAAATAGGAGCGCGACTGAAGCGAACCATTTTGCACGAGCGTATTCGTGGCGCCTCAAATAGGAGCGCGACTGAAGCGAACCACTTTGCACGAGCGTATTCGTGGCGTCACAAATAGGAGCGCGACTGAAGCGAACCATTTTGCACGCGCGTGTTTGTGGCGCCTCAAATGGGAGCGCGACTGAAGCGAACCATTTTGCACGCGCGTGTTTGTGGCGCCTCAAATGGGAGCGCGACTGAAGCGAACCATTTTGCTGGAGCGTGTTTGTGGCGCCACAAATAGGAGCGCAACTGAAGCGAAACATTTTGCACGAGCGTATTCGTGGCGCTTCAGCGACCTGAGTACCAACCCTCGTTTCCTAGTTCAGTTCCAGTTTTGACATGGAGTTCGAAGAGGAAATTGTCCTTCTTTTGTGACTGCACAAGAAATTAACCTTTTAAAGCCTAGCGGTAACTTTACGTACCACCAGGTTTAATATTAAAAAATTCTACGTGGTACCCACATTGCTTTTATGTGTTTTGTACGGATCTCAGAAAAAACAGCAACTTTTGCCTTATAAAACATTAAGAGACTGGTTTTTATAACCGAAGTGGAGAGTGTTTACAGCGCGGTAGGCACTGAGTCCTTATACAAAACAGACACGCTTCATCTTTAAAGGGTTAAAGAAGAAGAAAAGGAAGCATAAATTCTGGATACATCCCCTACTCAATTCAAGACAGGAACGTGGCATGTTTTACACTGCCTTTAACGAGCTAAGAAAAGATGAAAGTAGATTTTTAAACTATTTCCGCATGTCAATCCTCTCCTTCCACGAACTGCTCCATCATATCACAGAATGATAAGTTACGACCCATTGTGTAGCAGTAAATGCCCTCAGAATGAACAGCAGACCACTCGGATGCTGACTGTTCGGAGGAGCAGCGCTACTGAACACGCACGTGGAAACGGCATCAGAAGCGACAATATACCGTCAGCGTTATTTTTTATCGCTGATATTTACACAGTACCACTTGTAGTCAAAGAGCACTAATGGGATTACTTGTAGAGCAAGGTGACACCTGAGACGCCATATTCCGAATGCTGTACATCTTCCGGACAGCAAAGGTAAGGTCCGAAGGGCCAATGCTGCAGTACTGCACACTCTAGACAGGACTCAATTAGGAAACTCCTCACTGTTAGAACTGATACTTAAGCTAGGCTGGCAACAGGCCTAAGGGAGCCGCAGAGAGAGTTAGATCCAGTGTGATATTTTGTGCGAATAATTTTAAAGAGATTTTTATAGAGTTAATATTTCATATCGAGATCAGAGAATTTCTAAATCCAGTTCACACTGTCCACGCAAAGAAAAGTTAAATAGCACGCCTTCGCTGCTGTTAGTAACATTTATTGCTATCTAGACCGGCCTGTCAACGTGCTTGGCCGGAAGTGACTGAGTACATTCACGTGGTGGTTACAGCGATATGGAGATCGTAGTTTTAAACCAAATCATGGCAAAAATCATGTGGAAAATAGTACTGATTTTCCCTAATTAGCATTGTGTGGCTAGCCGTGGTAAAGACAGCCCGGTCACACACCATGCGCCATTACAGATTTTACGAGAATATTACAAGAGTGCCTAAGAAGTGTGACAGCAGTGTGTCTGCGGCTGGACACGTTTTGCTCCCCCATGAAAACTTTCACAAAGGCACTCTCACCATCTCCACTACATGCTTCGCTCTATTATTCTTAAATTCAAGCGTTTACTTTTGCGACAAAGTGCAAGAGAAAATCGCTTTTGCAAACAACTCTCTGCGGTGAAGTGTCCGCCCACTGTCTCATGACGTCAGAGAGTTTCTGACAGCAGATTAATGGACTCAGCTATATGAGAGTGTATATTGCCTAGCCTACGGGCTGAAGACCAATGAGGTTCAAGCCCTGGCGGTGGCAGAGGGTTTACTCTTCCCAAGAGTGTTCAGACCCGCTACGAACTGTCTGCAATGGGTACAGGGGATTCTTTTACAGGGATAAAGCAGGCAGGCCATGAAACTGACCGCACAATTCCATCTAGTTCGAAGTCAAGAATAGTCTATGCAGATACACGGCTCTACTTCCTTTAACGTCTTCACAGCACGGTGCTTAATGAAGACCGAGTAAAGTTCAGTTACTTTATACTGGCCTTGCATGCTCCCAACGCATTAAGTAATCAAACGTAACGCCTGCTTTATTTTCAAAATTTGTGACTGGATATTGAGGGTATAACACGGTAATTAATGACCACAGAAATCTGTGATTTAAAACAGCGTAATTTTTACTACCTTAAGCCAGTGGCAAGCGAAAGAAAATAACGTAATTATCTACGCGCTTAAAAATAACAGCTATGATAAATTTCCCAAGAAAATATTACTTAAAGTAATGAAACGAATAGTGAAATACATAATTCCCTCGGGCGACATGTTGCTATTTGACAGCGTTAAAAACACATTCTCAATTAAATGTACATATTTATTTAGAATATAGTTACATTGGCTTAAAAGTGTCACCCTGTTACATTAAAAGATTCACATATTGCTCCCACCTCAGAAATTTACACAGTAGCAATAAAGAAATTATACTCGCAGAAACTTAAATGTAGGAATACTTCCTGGTCTTTTCTGTTTTTCTTGTAATTTGTGACTCCTTACACTCACAGGCATTCCAAACATTTTCGTTTTCTACTCTAATTATTTCACACTAATTAGTTCTTAAAAATTATTATAGCCAAAACCAAACAGGCCCAGTCGTCTGTCGTCCGTGACAAGTCACAATACATGATAGACGAGTGGAAAAGCCTTGAACCTATTCTTTAAAATATTTTCCTGCTCATTTTTTGTGTTTCTACACAGACGTCCAACAGAAAATTTGAACAGCAAATTGTATCACTTACACACCTTGTATAATACAAGAGACACACTTTATATGTTTCTAACCAGGCTGGGATAAACCAACAGCTTGGAAAGGCGCGGTTTGTTTTGTGGAGAAGTGTCGGGCGAGTGGAATTGTTCTCGCGCCAGCATCTGTCGGCTATTGATCATAGAAACCTACTAGCAGCACACATTTCCTATCAACTCTATAAAAAAATAAACCCGAAAATTCTTGGCAGTCTTCTGTAGCACAGTCTATTTTACTGATAGTACGCGAAAAAGGGCCATCACGCCAAGAATATACTGCCTTCAAGGAGTATGCCAGACATAACGAAATAAACTACAGTGTTTTTATATTAGTACTGTCATTGTTATTATTAAAAATATTTTTATAATTGGTCTTCGATTTACAAACCATGGCTCGGCGTTGTTGACACTAAGGTTTACAACAGAACATTCTCTATTATTAACGCTGGGTGCACTATCATATTAATAGACTGGGCGAATTTGTTAAGTTTTGGTGTAAAATACATATAACAGTCACGGAAGGAAGTAATTACTTAAAACGTTGGTTGAAATTTTGAAGGAAGGAAACCCTTTAGGGTATAGCGGAGTTGTTCTGATTGTTTCAACTTCAGACAAACAAAAACCTTTACGGAGAGCAGAATTTACTGGTTCCTGCAACTCCAAGGGAATAAAGCCATCAGTATGTAAGATTAAGAGGGAGGATTTGTTTTACACAACAAAATCATCTGCACAATTGCAGTTGAAAACAAAATGGCGCATACCTACTTCCGCTTCACACAAATAAGGGTTAAGTGCAATAACAACGGGGGGCACAGACATTTTACTCAAATGAAGTGTCGCGGCCTTGGGTTCCAACGTATAATTTCGGGTACCGATTTGAAAATATCTGGAACTTAATCCAACTACACCAGCTAGCAGAATGGCACAACTTTACCCCACAATATCCACAAGAAATACATTCAGCAGCATCCACCCGTTCGTTTTCTTCCATGTTAGGACTTAAATCGTCCACTTGGAAGAGCCTTTTCTCTGTGCCATGTTGTCTGTATTTTGTTCTTTGGAATATTTTCTTTTTGTTTTTAGCCTTGTTTCTCAGAAGTGTCTTTAATATTTTCCTCTGAAGTATGGGCCTGCTGCTGCGTCTTCTTGCTTTAAGGATTGGCTGTATTTGACAAGGAATCATGCCGTAAAATGGAGACTATTGAACGTGACGCGCTTATGCAGAAGCTGGGAATTCCAGACCTTCTATCAATCGTTTAACTTCTACCTTCCTGCAATTTTTCAAGTCGCTTCTAAAAGTTGTGTTCCTTGATACAACCGAACACTAAAATATGTGCCACAACTCCTGCAGGCAGATCACCTTTCTGCACGAAATGTTCCTCTAAACTAGCACCTTCCAGTATCAAGAATGACTGAATATAGGACCCAGTGGCACTTAAACACTCAACCACTGTTAGCATTCTCACCATAAGCAGCACTAATAAATTTCTAAATTTTCGTCTTTCTAATTACGATATTTTTGTTCGAATGGAATCCAGTTTCTTCTGCATCGTAGACTGCTTCTGGTTTCTCACGTACTCTGAACTATGTAACCAGTTCAGAGAAGATGTTGAAAAAATCATTGACATGTTGCACGCTTTGTTTTAGACACTTCTTTAGCTGTCCTCAGAAGTAAGTGAAAATTTGTCTTCATGAAATGACCGAAAATGTCCGTGCTTGCCAATCTGTCAGTGTGATTCCAAGACGCACCGACTACATTCCTTTCCACATTAACATAAGCTGTTCTGCACATTTGCATTGCAGTCAAAAGAAAACCTATCCTTGAGGGGCTCTGTACCCTCTTTAACCCATCTTAATGTCCGCACCCCCCAGCAGAGTGGAGCATTAATGTCCTCAACCACCCTTAATCCATGTAGGCTATAAGGCAGATCGATGCAATTAAATTTCAAAACATTGTATAGGGCACCTTGAAGATATTAACAGCTCTTAGCATCCCAACATTTGCGAACACTACGCTCCTTACGGCCTCTGACATTGAATCTGCTGACAGTCTTGCAAAACGGCCCTTAGGCTTGACGTTCTAAGTTCAATGCATGGCGGCAAGTAAAAGGCAAGAAGAAAAACTTTATGTAGTGATCCACTCTAACTAAAATACTGTGATCGAAACTCTCTTGCGTTTGATGTTTTGACAGTGATTAACTAATTGCAGTGAATTAGGAAGCAAAGGAACAAAATAGTGTTGCCTGCGGTCAGGAACATTAATATACGTGGTCTAGAAAGTATATTTCAACATTCAGTAAGTTAGCTGCTGTCTGTTGTTGGCTACAGTCTGATCAAATGTTTGTGTGAATACCGTTATCCTCATTTCTGACAGCCTGTCATCACGCGACATTCCCTGCGCTCGATCAAAATGAGAGATGTCAAGAGAAGAGAACAAAAAGTTTGGGCATAGAAAGGTAATCAAGTATTTTCGCAACAAATGTACTCTTCGATATTAACATTAAACTCATATTATCAGTAACCAATACACTCTTATATTTGACACACTTATAATTTGTTATCAACACAGCAGGAACCGTCGTGACATAGAGGCAGTGCAGAGTGCAGTCTCTCACATAGCGACACTCTCAGCTGGTAAGATTATGAAACGTGAATGTTGGTGACTGGTGAAATGACACTGGCAGGGGAAAATAGAAGTACTAGGAAGACCCTCTCTCGGGGCGCCATTTTGTCTCAGCAGTACTTATGTCACAGACCACTCAAAGGGCCAATTGTTTTTTATCGAACTGCTGGCTACAAATCGGTATGCATTCGGCAGTTCATGCAACCGGCCATCTCAGTGCGTCTCCATTTGTTGTTCTCTTGCCAAGCAAACGCACAGACGGTTCCAGATTCACAAGTCGCTCGGCGGGTTTCAGCACAGGGCTGCTCAGCATTCCCACCCCTTTTCACCTTTCCATAACTTTCCCTGTACATCTCATCTTCTTCTACTATTCTTTCATACCTCTCTCTCTCCTCTATCTATCTCTCCCTCTTTCTTTTGTCTAGGATATCAAAACGTTAAAGCAAAGTCTCTCGTTTATGTAAAGTAACACTTGTATCATCCCGAAACTAAAAACGCGTCGCCACAATTATTTCGACAAAATAACTGGCGCAGTTTACAGGCTCTTCGAATATTACCCCTCTCTCACAAACCACATCCAAAATTAGAAAATAAAGAAGCTGTCTCAGTGCGCACCATGAAGGTATATGGGGGCGTGAAATGAAGCCCCACTCATTCTTAGCCTGGACGCTAGATGGGCCTAGTAGTTAGCTTCAGCCCTCTTTCCCTTAACCCCCCGAAAAAGCGCCCTTTGCACCGATTTAATATGAGGTTCGGTGGGCCCCATCTTTGACCTTGGCCCTGTGCAGTCGAAAGAAATTTCTGGACCTTGTCTGGAAAAGAATTAAGTTCCTTGGGGCGCACAGCACGTTGCCTAGTCGCGCCTTAACAAACCACAAAGCAGAAATATAATTTGTTGTCCGTCACATTATATCTCATTACTATCGGTCAACTCTTAATCTCAACCAACAGGGATAACTCACTCGGTAGAGTGCCCAGGGTTTCATGCTGGACCACCTGGGATTCGGGATTAGTTTCCAGACAGCGGTAGAGTTTATGCCCTTCTCCAGCCCGTCAAGGACATCTCTGCAACGAAGCTTGGCACCTAGTACGTAGAGAAGATACGTGTGTTTATAACGACTCTCCAGAGTAGGATGGCCCGTTCATGTTATTCTTTTGCCGGTGCTGCAATCGGCGGGGCTTGGAGCCTCCTACATGCGCGTTAGTGTATTGAGATCAGGCATGGAGAGTGGATGTGCTTGTGGCATGGAACAGCGCGCGCGCGCGCGCGTGTGTGTGTGTGTGACAAAACTGTTTTTTCAATACCTCCCTCTACGTTACACACACAGTATTTTTCAGATTTTTAAATCTCGAAGTTACTTAATATAACATTGATATTAGTACAGAATAAAGAGCAGACAGTGGGCTGAAACAGGCAGGTGTTTCAAACTGTCCCGAGGCAGCTACATTGATATTATGCACGCTTCTCCTGGAATATGGGCTCAGAGTAAAACGGCCCGGCAGCCAGCCGCTTTACACTAAATGTATGACGAATGTCTTGACTTCAGTTTCAACGATCCAAAAAGGGAGAATTTGGAAGATCTGTGGATTAACAAGTAGCCCTTAAAAAGATATGCTTGGTTGAGGTGAAGGAAAAGAAAGGAAAGTCAACAGACGGAGATCTAGTGGGAAAGCAGAACGTGAAGGGAAAGGCAAAGGCAAGTCAAAAGAAGCCCACTTGAAGGATGCTAAAGAAAATCACAAAGTATAATAAAATGAATGTTAAAAAGGAAAATATCCAGAACACTGCAAATGCGCACTAAACAAACAAAAATGAAAGAGAAAGATGCAGAGTGCATTTTTCGGTCAAGAAATATTTTGGAATTCTGCTAGCGGTATGAAATTGGTTCGTTTTGTTTCGTGTTTGAAATGCGCACATGAAGAGTGCGGTGGAACAATAATCAATGAGGAATTCACATGTGACTTTTTTCCCCTTAAATTTAACTTCCATGTTTAAGAGAGAAGACCAGTTTGGCTTTTAAATACATTCAGTTTCATTAACAGAAAAAACAGAGGTCAATTTCATCGAGGGGCCTGGGCAAAATGGCCATTTTTAAGGCTTCAGAAACAATTTAAATTTCAGAAGAAAAATTAAGAAACACACATTAAAAAGTATTCGACTTTCCTTAATATTTCCCAATCTAATGCAGTTTATTTTGTTATTAAAAGCAAACAAAGTGCAGGTAAATGAAGATTTGCCTTAGAGAGTCCGCTTCACAAACACATCTTGTCTACTTGCGGTTTTTTTGTGGAGCTCCTGAAGCTGAACGTGCATCTCCATCTAGTGTCAAGGTTAAGAATGCGTGTCCTCCGCTCCCCCATACGCCTTAATGGCACGATGCTTAGTCAAACACGGGGAAAAATTTACTTATACCTCATTTTATTCATCTGAATTGAGTTAAAGCTGTAATTATTTAGAACTGGGGCTACTGTTATACACTTAAATTGAAGAGATGCTTTGAAGCACAAATGCCTTATGTGAAGGGTAAACTTTCACAGTTTTCAGTAAACTCCAACTGCACAGTGGCGCCAAGTCACTGCTCCGGTAAGAAAAACAATAAACTTCTTTCTTAATAATTTCTTCATTAATACTTTGACGTTTAATTACTCCTGGACATAAAACACTTGTTTGTTCGTTCGTTCTTTCGTTCGTTCGTTCGTTCATTCGCAGTCCTTCCCTCTTCTACCTACTCACAGTAGTTGTCGAGGTTGTTTATTTTCTCTTGATCACACTCAGGCACACAACACAGTCGGTGGGACTCCTCTGGACGAGGGATCAGCCCGTCGCAGAGACCTCTACCTGACAACACAAACACTCACAAGAGACAAACATCCATGCCCCCGGTGGGATTCGAACCCACGATCCCAGCAAGCGCTCGGCCGCAGACCTACGCCTTAGACCGCGCGGCCACTGGGATCGGCCATAAAATATTTGTTCTGAACAAAATTACCACGGGCAGTAATACGGGGCACACAGTAACTAGAAGTAGACATATAAGATGCCTGTTTTTACCTTAAACCTTAGAAATCGATCTGTATTATAAAAGAAAACAGGTATGTGCCTGCGATATTCGGTCGTTTGGGATGTTCCGCAGCGTAGACTGTTTGCCAGTTACCGACGTTCCGGAATAACCTATCTGTCCCATCTTCAAGCGCGAAGCAGTTGTCCCGAAACGTCGGTAACTGACTACCAATATAATACGCTGTGTGAAATACCAGAACAGTGAAGACCTCATTTACACCGCAGCGGAAGCCTGAAATCACGCGTCCGTGTGCCTGCCTGTGGCAACCGTAACACATTACAAAAGATACACATGTGCTTGACATTAACGGTTTTACGATAATTAAGACACGTGCCGTGCCAGATATAGTCACAGTCGGTCGACGGAATTGAATTTTACGTGGGTGTGTCTTTAGCAGGTGTAGCTTACAGGAAAATAAGGTACGGACTTGAAATTTTGAAAGGAATTTTATTATCGCTAAAACATATACAATGATAAATGCAGTCAGTATCGGGTGACGGGATCCAAGTCGGACCATGGTGTTTCAGTGCCTTGGAGTTACGGGTTAAACTTAAAGTTCAGCGAAATAAGTTCTTATCTTAGGGCGATTCGTTATGTTGTGTTTACAAAGAATAAAACCAATAAACATAGCCTTCACATACAATTTCTACTTCATTGTTATCAAACACAACAACATGTTTCGGCTTTTATCAAAGCATCATCAGGCTGTGCACAAGAACGCACAAAGGTAAAACTTTACAGCTTAATTACACAGTCACTCAACTCTGAGATCCCAAGTGTGTTACAAATATTCGTGGTGTCATGTATAAATCACTATCAAACCACCTCTTTATCTAATAATGCAGCTTTAGACTAATGGCTTGGGATATTAGCGGCACATCATATATAATAATTTAATTTACTTATTTCTATAAAATCTTACAGGCTTGCAGGCAGTGTTCAGATGTATTGATATCTATGATTGTAAACTCTGGCGGAAGTGACGTGTGTGATCAAGGAGTCGTTAGCTGTACATGTCGAATTACTGAATTGGAAATTTGGAACAACAAACGGCCTTCAAGCTTACATTATTTTAACTAAATAAATACCTTGAGATCTTATGTGTAACACGCAGCTACTCTCCCAAGCCATTGTTTGGAAAACATATTATAAAATAAAGGGCTTTTGACATCAATTTTTACACTTTATCACAAGTATTTTGCAACAAATCTGACTCACTTCACATACCTCTTTCAGGACTTTTTCCATTGTCACCATCAAAACAAAAACATTAAAATACTTCACCACCAAAAAAAAACATTAAAACACTTCACCACCAAAACAAAAATATTAAAACACTTCACCACCAAAGCAAAAAATCAAAACACTTCAAACCAAAACAAAAACATTAAAACATTTCACCACCAAAACAAAAACATTAAAACACTTGACCACAATACAAAAACATTAAAACACTTCACCACACAACAAAAACATTAAAACACTTCACCACAAAAACATTAAAACCCTCCACACCAAACAAAAACATTAAAACACTTCACCACCAAAACAAAAACATTAAAACACTTGACAACAATATAAAAACATTAAAACACTTCACAACACAACAAAAACATTAAAACACTTCACCACAAAAACAAAAACATTAAAATACTTCACCACAAAAACAAAAACATTAAAACGCTTCACCACCAAACAAAAACATTAAAACACTTCATCGCCAAAACAAAAACATTAAGACACTTCACCATCAAAACAAAAACATTAAAACACTAGTGTTTTACTAGTGTTTCAGTGTTTTTATTTTGGTGGTGGCAATGCAAAAAGTCCTGAAAGAAGTGTGTCAAGTGAGTGACATACAGCCACTATCAAGAACAGTAAAGCTGCAAACAAATGTGACATCCCAAACTCGAGTGACTGTGTAATCACTGTTGTAAATACGTACTGCCTTTTCATTTTCTTCTACACAACCTGATAATGGCTTGCTAAAAGCCGCAAAAAGTAGCTAGGTTTTATACCACTAACACAAAAGTTGCCTTCGAGGGATATATTTTTGGTTCTATTCGTATGAGTCATGATGTATTTCATTTGCAAGGGCTCGCTGTACCGAACATAACTTGCACCAGGTAGACGAAGCACTTTCCTTGGGAGTAAAATGGCCGGAGTGTACAAATCATCAGCAAACACAACTGCTGTCACGTTCAACGAAACACAACACACCGTTGCTGAGATACGTGAAGATGAATTACGTCGGGTTGAAGGAAGAACAGGAATAGGAGGGAATACGGAAAAAATGATTTGACAATGGACCATAAGAAAGAAATTACTTGCATCATATTTGAAGGGGCATGTCCTATTTACATAAATGTGCACTTAAAATATTTTGAAATGTACAAGCGAAAATACAGAATGTATGGGCTTTACCCCAACATAGTAGCTATATGTGAAAATTACGAAGTGTGTGTCAGTGTACAGGCATATTTTGTAACTGAGGGCAAATGGCTCGATCATTGTTTGTTATAGCTGGTAGGACTGTACTGCAAGAAAGCTGTCTCTGTTGTTGAGAATTGAGGTTATGGATTGTGAATGTTTCTTGTAACAACTCGCCTTTGAAGTATCAATGGAAAATTAGAGCGCTAGAAAAAGAGGGAAACGAAAACATAACGAGAAATCTAAATAACATCAAAGGAAGGAGTTTAAGAAGGAGTTATGGAAAAATAAAGAGCAAGAAGAAAGGAAAAAAGAAAGTTAGGGCAAAAGAGAGTAAAACAATGAACTAACACACTGCAGCAAATTCTTTATCTAGTCAATATCTTGCCGCCTTTTATGGAACCCAAAATTTCTTATCGTATTCACAAAAGTCCACCATTTTTCCCTATTCAGTTGCAGAGAGAACTAGTCGATACCCCTCAAATACTAAAATGCCTTTTAATACCATTCCCCTCTTTGCTCCTAGGTCTTCTTAGTGGTCTGATTCCTTAACAAAAGAAAAGAAAATAACAAGAAAAAAGTCAAGGAGAATGAGAGAAATGAAGAAATAAAGGTCTCGAAAGAAAGACAGAGAAAAAAACCTTTAATCAAAGTAGAGCAAATCTGCAGTAGATCAGCGACTGAAATGGTTCGTGCAATGAGACGCACTTCGCAGAGCACGGCCAGTGACATGTGCAGTGCTGTGACGTGTACACTGAAAAACAAATTACACGGCTTACAAGGGTAGGCGCGACCCAGACACCGCTCGATAATTGATCGCCCTTTTTTTTGTTTGAAATGTACCAGTACTGCAAGCCATTACTCCCTTTGCATTGTGACAGTGCTCCTGTCGCTCTGTAGGCAAGCAATATATCCCTGTTTAGTTTCGGTCTGCTAAAACTGGGGCCAAATTCTACACAAGGAGATCTGCCATTCCACTCCAGTCTTCAATGTGAATACATATGATTCAAGCCTACACGTAGCCCTTTAACCCTTCAAAGACGAAGCGTATCTGTTTTATATAAGGACTCAGTGCGTACCGCGCTGTAAACACTCTCCACCTCGGTTATAAAAACCAGTCTCTTAATGTTTTATAAGGCAAAAGTTGCTGTTTGTTCTGAGATCCGTACAAAACACATAAACGCAATGTGGGCACGACGTAGAATTTTTTAATGTTAAACCTGGTGGTACGTAAAGTTACCGCTAGGCTTTAGAAGGTTAAAGAAGGGTGGTTACTGCAAGCAAAACATACTTCAACAGCGAAAATTCTGCACCTTATTGCCAAAATGTAATTATGAGTTTCATATACTTCTCAGAGTGAACAGCACTTAGGCTTACCTTTCCAGACAGCACTAACCGATATATCGTCACATAAAGTGCTCTATCGCACACTTTGACCGGGCCCTCGGGCGTACGATAAGAAAACTTAAGATTTGGAAAGAGCACTGATTCACGCCACTGAACACTCTCCAGTCACGCAACAGATAGGCTTGTGGCTTGCTTTACTGTTACCCAGGCACCGTAGCGTTACCTCAGGGCTTCCAAATATTAAGGTCGGTACCTGCCAAAATGGTTCCTGAAGAACAAAAATTGAATCAAGAATTTTTTTTTATTGATGAAGGGCCCCGCAGCAGACGCTACGGACGCACCGCAGCCTTGAGGCTTATTGTGCAACCCTGGTGAAGGTGTAGATGATTGTTATTTTGACATTCATTGTCCCAGTTGGTTGTACTAAATGTATATATAAGTAAAAAGACAGTCGAACAGCCAACAAGTAAATATTTATTGATAAATTAAAAGTTAAAACGAGCGACGAGGTTCAGCATAAAATGCCATCCTCAGGCTCGATTTTCAAAAACTCACAAAACTCTACATTGGCTGAGATAAAATAGTGATGGCCTTCACTTTACAAAATTATATTAGCCTTTGTATACATGGCACATATTAAGTTAAAACTGTTAGGATGAGTTAATGGCGAATAAATCTTGCCTAGTTGAATTATCTTCAGTAGCTGCATAGTATATAGGTACTCTGCGAAGAGTGCATAGGTTGATATTCTGTTTTTGTGTCGAATGGTGGTTTTAATGCTCCATGTTATCACATGTGTCTTCACAGCTGAAAGATATTAAGTAAATAGTAGTGTTGATATTCTGTATATTGAAGAGGGGATGTGTAGTATTCTACAACAAACAACAGAATTAATGTAAGTTAAAGGAAATAGAATACTACACATCCCCTCTTCAATATACAGAATATCAACACTACTATTTACTTAATATCTTTCAGCTGTGAAGACAGACGTGATAACATGGAGCATTAAAACCACCATTCGACACAAAAAACAGAATATCAACCTATGCACTCCTCGCAGAGTACCTATATACTATGCAGCTACTGAAGATAATTCAACTAGGCAAGATTTATTCGCCATTAACTCATCCTAACAGTTTTAACTTAATATGTGCCATGTATACAAAGGCTAATATACTTTTGTAAAGTGAAGGCCATCACTATTTTATCTCAGCCAATGTAGAGTTTTGTGAGTTTTTGAAAATCGAGCCTGAGGATGGCATTTTATGCTGAACCTCGTCGCTCGTTTTAACTTTTAATTTATCAATAAATATTTACTTGTTGGCTGTTCGACTGTCTTTTTACTTATATATACGTGATTGTTATTTTTTGTCCTTTTCCTAGTAATGGAGCACCAGTGGAATGATAATGACAGGGGAAAACCGAAGTACTCGGGGAAAAACCTGTCCCAGTGCCACTTTGACCACCACATGGACTGACTTGGGATCGAACCCAGGCCTCCGCGGTGGGAGGCCGGCGACTAACCGCCTAAGCCATGGTACGGCCTAATCAAGTATTTTACAATAAATTTAAATCTCCAGACATTATAATTGTAACTAAAGCCCGGAGACTGGAATGGCTTGGGCACGTTGCAACAATAGATGGTGACGGGACAGTAAAGAAGTTACTGGAAGGCAAACCACGAGGAAGGAATAAAAGAGCAAGACCTAAATCCAGGTACGTATAAAATGTCAATTTGAACCTGAGGAAGAGGGGTGTCAAAAGATGGAGAACAAGAGGTTTGGATAGAACAGAATGGGCATCTGTCATGAGGCAAGCCAAGGCCAAACTTAAAGGGCTGTAGCGCTGAAGAAGAAGAAAAAGGCTGCCAAAATTATATAAACTTTTGCTGAATTGGAGTCGTGTCATATCATCCACGTACAGTCGAACCCGGTTATAATGACACCGGTTTATGCGACACCTCGTCTATAGCGTCAGATATTCTGTGGTACCAATTACTTCCTCACTGTTAATCGTAACATTATACTCCTCGGTTATAACGACACTCGTTTATAACAACACAAAATATTCAGTCCATTACATGACGTTATAATCGAGTTCGACTCAACTGTGTTGCATTAGTGTAAAACTCCTTAAATATCTCTCGCTGATTGCGGCAGCTTCAGCACTATTTCAGGTATGGATTTGGGCTGCAGTAGGTGTGCGTAAGGCCCTAACGTCTGGCTGACTCAGACTGGCTGAACTTATTATGAAAACTTCTGCGTGGTTAAGCGTTCCAACAACGTTTCTTTGACTTCTCTATCCCTTGTATCCGCCATTTAAAATACAACTACACCTGTCAGTGAACACTAGTACAGTCATTTAACTTCTACTACCGCCGGACGTTCACCCGAAACGTACTATCAGAAATTAATTTCACGATAACTAACACTAGAAAAACTGACCTCAGTTTCAGTGATTTAGCAGTATAATTTGGACTCAGGCCCACCTCGCTGGATAATGTGGTATAAGGTCATGTTTCACCGCTTGCAGCCCAGACCAGATACTGGGGGGGGGGCGCCGGGGGCGCAAAGGAGAAAAGAGCTTCCACCTCCGCTACGATTTTGATCGATAATTAAGCTGAGTTCCCAGAAACAAAGCTTCTGTTCACAATACGTCATTTTACTGGCGCACAGAGGACAGGCCACAATATTTCTTACGGTTATTAAGTTTTTACACGTCGGCTGGATGTAATATGCTTTATTTCCTGGTTCCATCTACTACAATTTAAATAAAATGATTTTATAAGCTATTCCTGATGACAGCTATTGCCTTTGTGCCATATCTGCAGGACAATAACTTCTTATTGCGATATAAAACACATCAGCTTACTGCAAGCGATTAAAATTCTTAACAACAGCACTGTGGTTAGCTGTGCCCGCTAACACTTAATGCACTACACGACAGGCACGCTGTGCAAGTCACATCCAAAATATTTTCTACTAGGTTTAATGCGGCGCAATGCGGCATATGTGCTTCGAATACGCCCTTGTGCCGCATTAAGGATTTTCATCACACATGCAGTAAGATGATGGGTTTTACGTCACAGTTAGCAGTGATGACTGTGGCATATTCTATTGCTATGTATGTAACTGTCTTTATTAAGTTTTAAATATTGGTGTTTCTCCCTGATGATGTCTGTCGGCGGCCGAAACATGCAGCAGAGGGCACTCTAAAGTTACACACATTTTGTATGTGCAGACCGTTTTATAATAAGAAATATATCATATTGCACGGAATGTACGAAGCCAGAATTGATTAATTCTGTCTAGGGAAATAAGCGATGTTTATTGTGAGAATCAGAAGAAATGCATAAATGCACTGTAGGGGTAACAGCAATGTTACGCGCTTTCTCAAATTTGCGAAGAGCGACTATCAGCTTTGTCACGTCTCTCCATCCTCATGGAACCACTGATTCCTGTCAGTTTCCTAGCCGTGGTATTCCACAACCTAGAAATACGTTATTCTTTGGAATTAACCTTTTAAAGCGTAGCGGTAACTTTACGTACTACCCGGTTTAACAATAAAAAATTCTACGTGGTGCCCACATTGCGTTTATGTGTTTTGTATGGATCTCAGAACAAACAGCAACTTTTGCCTTATAAAACATTAAGAGATTGGTTTTTATAACCGAGGTGGAGAGTGTTTACAGCGCGGTACGCACTGAGTCCTTATACAAAACAGATACGCTTCTTCTTTAAAGGGTTAAAAAGAAACGTGTTCTCCCTCCATTACGGCAATTCGAAACTTCTTGACATGTTTCTTCACAGGAGACAGCAGTGGGAAGTAGACTTTCACTTTGATTAAAGTTTACCAGAGTGACAGGAAGTCGAATGAATGGGTGGGGACACGCGTATCAATCTTCGGTGCCGCCAGGTTTTACACCGAAATCAGATAATACGTTAACTCATCAATCAACCTGTTTCTGCTTAAAATTCTGCCATCTCGTCCATAATAATCGCTGCAAAATATTTTTCATGAAAGAAGGCCAGTTGGTAGAAACAGATTTTGATGGGAAAATAGATCCATTACTAAAGCAAGTCTGAGAGACATAAATTTTAATTACGCAAATCGGGCAGAAATTGGGTGGCGAACCAACTCCGTACATCCGAGACTTCATCAGGACGCTAACAGTCGCTTAGATAATCAAGAAATTTTCTGACTTTTCCTAAATTCTAAACTTGACCCTTGCGTTCTCAAGAGTCTGCCATCTGCCCCAGTCCTGAGACAGATCAATACAATCCATACACAAACATCATATTTCTCTAGGATCCCCTTCATGTTACTTCTCGTCTACTCCTAAGCAGGGCTGTGCAGTCGTCACACAAAACTCCGACTCCGACTCCTTCATAAAAGCTCAATATGTATTAATAACGGTAAACCTATAAGACGTTTCATCACCACCACGTGAATCATCAGGCTACTGTTTAGACTTATAACCTATATTTAAGTATAAGTCTAATGGTTACTGTAGCTATCAGGGCTCTGGAGTTGGAGTATCTAGTTAAGATTTTAGACTGAGGTCGGAGTCGCAGTCGGTACATTTTTACCGACTCCGACTCCACAGCCCTGCGCTCCTAGGTCTGCAAAATAATTTTTCTTTTCATATTTTTCAACTAAGTTGTATGCATTTATCATCAGTGCTACGTGCCCTATCCAGTTCATCCTTGATTTTATCACTGTAATTAATACTTGATAGCAAGATAACTATGCGTTTTGCTGTTTCTCCAGTCCACCCTCTGATCCAAATATTCTTTCGGTCATGGTGCTGTTACACACGCACACGCACGCGCGGACACAAAACCGTCTGAGATTGCAGTGTTTGCGCTGTCCCCTTTTAATATTATCGTGAACAATTTCGTACACATCTTTTTGTTCATACTTTTTAAATCTATGTGCACAGCAGACTGAATGGCGCGACTATGTACAGAAACCTTGCGATGTAAAGATATTTATCTCAGTGGCACGTTATGACGAAGCTTTAAATAACTAGTATAAACATGAAGTCTTTTTCTAACATACACTGTATGCAGTGCAATACACTTCAATACAGGGCCTTTGGATTGGTATAAATTAAATCTTTGTACGCATAATTACTTGCAGAAATTCTAATATTGGGAAAGTCTAATAGATGCATGTGACGAAGCCAGTTCATTTGCCCATACTAACAGACCTATACGTTTCTTGCATTGTCAGGAGTTCATACTTAGAATGTTCCAATTGTTTATATAAATGTTGATTTATTTGGCAAAGCGGTAACTGGTGAAAGAAATCCTTGCGTATTTATATTAATTTAAATGAAAGAGATGTGCCCCAATGCTAATTAGAAGCAGAGATGGACTTGTTGAAGGGTTAAGGACCCGCAGTGAAGCAGATGCCCGGGAAGCATTGCTGTAAGGATGGAAACATACATTATACGTTCCACAGATCCAAAATCTAGTAAAAGCGGGATTAAGATGTAAAATAAGTCACGCAAATACAAACAAAAAATTCACAGCACAAAAATATTATAAGTATTTCCTGTACAGCATTCAAAATGTTACAATGCCAAATTTATACATGTTCCATGTATTTGATCAACTGTGCAGTGTAAAATACTAACCAACAGCACAAATATTTACGAACTATTTGTTATTTCACAACACTTACACCTGTAGAAGTATTATGAAATAATCGCAAATGTTTGTGCCATTAGTTGGAAATTATGTGATGTTACGTGGAATTCAGTACAGACAACTGATAAGATTAGGATTCACTTTTAAACATTACACTTTCATCAACAGCATGAAAGGACTGTGTAGTTTAAGTGCCTTCTTAACGGTGCTTTAAACTGAGCCTTTAGACTTGTGAGCCTACATGGCAAACTGTTGAACATTGTGAGCCAAGCACGCTATGTACTTTTATGAAAACACGAAAGGTTGCCAGTTGGCATATGAAGATTATGTTTATTCCTGTTATTAATCCTATTATGTACAGCTGGATTTGTTTTAAATTTGTTTTATTTACAAAGACATTAATTAACCCTTTAAAGACGAAGCGTATCTGTTTTATACAAGGACTCAGTGCGTACCGCGCTGTAAACAGTCTCCACTTCGGTTATAAAAACCTATCTCTTAATATTTTATAAGGCAAAAGTTGTTTGTTCTGAGATCCGTACAAAACACATAAACGCAATGTGGGCACCACGCACAATTTTTTAATGTTAAACCTGATGGTACGTAAAGTTACCGCTAGGCTTTACAAGGTTAATGAATATACGTTCTCAAATTTAATGTGTTCCATGTCCGTGCACTATATTATACAAAAACACTAATCACCAACAAATGCACAAAGAGAGTTTTATCATCAGTCGTAACACACTCCTACATGTTTCAACTCTGTTGGGTCATCTTCAGGGAGAACTTTTTGTTATCGTTACACTAAGGTTGCATTTTATAGTTGAGTGAGAATGTGCTGTTGGCTGTGTACTGCAGGCGTGAACTCTCTGCGGTCCCGGCTTGCAGGCCGGGATCGCAGAGAGTTCATGCCTCCAAAAACAACGCAGTACACAGTCAACAGCACATTCTCACTCAACTATAAAGTGCAACCTTAGTGTAACGATAACAAAAAAGTTCTCCCTGAAGATGACCCAGCAGGGTCGAAACATGTAGGAGTGTGTTACGATTGATGATAAAACTCTCTTTGTGCATTTGTTTGTGATTAGTGTTTTTGTATACATACTCACATGAAAGAGGTAATATTTTTATCTCTTACACTCTACATGAATTTCTAGGTTTCGTACCAACCATTGTTGTAACAAGTTCCTTTGAAAAGTAAATATGCTTTTACTGGAAGGCAAATTACCCTGCAAATTTATTATTAATATAGTGAAAACAGGCAAAACAAGTTGTTCTGACAGTGTTAATGTTGCTGATGTAAAACTGCACTACATTGTGCACACAATTTAGGAATAATTTGATCAACACAGTTCTTCCAAGTCAGTCGGTTACCAACTTGTAATCCAAAACTTATTGGCAGAAACCAAAAATAAAAATATCCCTAAGACCAAATAAAACTATGGACGGTAGACAATTGAAAATTGGACCTACAGATTCTTTTGCAACTGTCACCTTGCCCCACACTCACACAGCATAAAAAAAGCTCACTTTATTTACATAACTATAAGATGATAAACCTGAAGCCCAGTAGTCACGTCACCCAGATGGATCAAGAATTACTTCATTATTAGTGGCAGTTTACACAGTGTCAGGCATTGCAGTCTTGCTCTGCCTTCCTAGGAGGTGTCAAAATGCGAAGGTAAAGTTTTCCTCAGCCATGCCATAAAGGCACGCAGGAGGAGCTGAGGTACAACTCCATTCATTCTTAACCTTGGCACCAGATTCAGCTGAGTTATTAACTTCACGCCTCAGCCGCATTACGCCCAGGAAGGAACCATGGTACCCATTGAATAGGAGGATCTGTGGGCCCCAGAGCCGATACACACATTTTGGAGAAGTGACAAGTCTTTTGGCCCTAACAGGATTTGATCCCCACACCGTCCAGCCCCTAGCCTAGTTGCTGAACTGGCTGCCCTCCTAGGAGGTCTTGATTATTACAGGCACTATTAATGCACATACAGTACATCTGTTTCCCATCATTAGCAACAGTGTACTCCTCACTGCATGTCCTGTTGTTGGCAGCTCTAAGCAGTGGAAGTTGCACTTTAAAATGTCTGCAGATGGTGTCCACATACATCTACAGCCATTTCCAGCCATGTCTATGTACAGTGCCCCATATGATGCATGTCACAAGACAAGTGCATAATCCTGGTGCAAGGTACAATAAATGAGCAGATGATTTCACAATTTACACTGATCAGTCCCTAACTTACAGTCCTCTGTGATGTCACAAATAAACACCAAAATCAGCATTATTCTGTCATGGCTATGTAGTTTAAAACTCTCAATATGATCCTAAATTCTGCAGACACCATATTCCTTAGGAGAACCTGATACTGAATAAAACAACATTTTACATCTGTGTACAAGCCGTACTAGGATGCAGAGGTTTTGCTACAGTCCATCAGATTCTGCGTGTGATATACTTTCAACCAAAGTGCATGTGTACAGTATCTTCACTCTTTGGATGATATCCAATGAACAGATATCTGTTTTTTTTTTCTGTGAAACAGGCAGTATAATCCAAACGAATGATACAACCACCATCACAACTCCCATGGCCATTACAGGTTTAAGATGCATTTCCCCTCTTTTTGACACATGTGAAGAGACCTCCAGTCACGTACTTACTGATTGTTCGCTCACCTCTACTGCAAAAAGCCCTTAACACCTAGTTCTTGGGTTGGGCATTTCAATGAACATTCTAAAAGGAGAGTGAAACATGAGCTCCAGATTGAAGTACACATTTTCCAAGTGAATTTTTCATGATTTTGTATAGCTGATTGGCCTTAATGTTCTTTTATTGCAGACACACACTTATTTGTGTGAGGCCAACTGTGCTACATGACACTACATAGCATATGAAATCCATTTTATTTGTACTTTCTTAAGCATTTCCTGCATGGCAGTGTTTCACATAACTGATGTAAATCTCGATTAGGTCCACATTTTTATGCTGCACTAATTGTATGTATAGTGGGATATTTTTCGTCAATTCTGAGTTTCATATAAAGTGAGGAGTAGGTCTATACTGAACTGACAAAAACTGTGAAGGTGATGTTGTCTGCAAGCAAATCATGAAGGCATATGTAGGGAGTACAGCTATAGCTTGACTTATTCTTAACTTTGACACTACATGGAGGTAATGGTCCGTTTAACTCCCAGTACCCACTCCATAGAAGAATGGGTGGGTCCAGTGCCAGAAATTTGGGCCCACAAGATGACAAGGAAGCAATGTTCTTAAGTGAGTACGGTCCCATGCCAGTATAGAGAAATGCTTAATTCCAAGGACAATCCAGCCACTGAACAAGGTGTATGAAATCAAATATGTAAGGAGAATGTCACCTCCATGTTTGCCCATGTCTGCTGGTCCACATGTTCCATCTCGAGAAGTATGCATTTCTCCTTGATTAAACGTGGTATTTTGATGTCTAGGGAACATTATGAAATATATTTCATTTTTATGTCTATTGCTCCACCACAACTGGCATCTGACATGAAGCTGAAATATAGTTTTATAATTTCCCTTTTTTTAATTCCCCCATGGTCCCCGACATTTCACCAACACATAGCTTTCATCTAAAACATGGTATCTGAAACTGCAGTATGCACACCACTACTGGTACACCAACCAATTTTTACTGGTACCAGCCCTTAATTAAAAAAAAAACTGAAATATAAAAAGGATAAAAATATTACAACCTAACTAAAATATAAGCCACATATACCTGCTCGTGTTCAGCACTGTTGGCAGCATTATACAGTCCACCTCTTTTTATTTAAATACAAAAAATTGTCAAATTTCGTTTAGGGGTATGCCAGGCAAGAAGTTCGAGAACCCCTGACCTAAAAAAATTTATTACTGTTATGTACACCGCATTAAATCCTGAGAAAAATCATGTATGACCCCGTGCAGTGAATGCGTAACTCAACAGTGGCTCCATACAACAGCATGTCTGCTGCTCATTAGCTCTGTCAACTATTCATCTGTGGCTGCAGTAACTGAACAAGAATGTGAAAATGAACAATATGTGTAATGCACTTAAAAAAGCACGCCTTACCAATCATGTGTTAGGAATCTAATGAATTGGGATATTAGCTACTTTACACGTACAGTAATCCCTTGTTTAAAATACGTTTCAGTAACATGGGTTTGATTATACAGAGTGGGACAAAAGTCACTTGACACTCAGTGTTTAACATGCTGCCTCTAGTGCCATGTGACTATTGCCCCTTCCACTACATAAATCATATTTAGACCCTCATTTTATGCAGCATGGCATTGAGTTCTGGTTATCCATGGTTCAGCTATGTGTTCACGTGAGATGTGTACACAGCAGACGATGGCAGACCCATGTCTACTATACAGCTTGTACAGGCTTTGTGACTCTCGGGGCAAGAACATCTGCAAACTAGTGTAATGCTTCTTGCACAACCTCACAATATCTTTCCATTTTACACACACACACCAAAAACTCGTGAAGCTGGCCACACAGTTACAGAACTAGCAAGTTCCTATGATATTATACACGGTCATGAACCCATAATTTGGTCACCAGTGTATCTTGAATCTTGGCCATAGTTTAACATTTTGTGCTATGAAGAATGCATAAGTCTACCCCCCCCCTTCCATGTTGACCAAATAAAACAGTTGTATATTTGTGTGTCATACTGTACCTTCTCATTCATTAACGGAACTATCTAATTCCCACTCAACACGCAGCCCTTCTTGAGAAGTATGGACAACACACTGCAATTCTCTAGTGGCAACTGACCTGTTACCACACTTCAAGTTCCTATTCATTGGCAGGGTTATGTACCTGCACTCTAAACTCTACATCTGCACATGTGATAGTGCACGTCAGTTTTCAGTGTCAAGTGGCTGCCATAAGTTGGCCACCTATGTAAGTTCAGAGTATGGTATTGCCACACCCCCAAAATATGGCCTTCAAGCATAACTGCAGTAACAACTGTAGAACACAGGACTGACATGCTTCATAAACTAGATTATCGTGAAGGCACTGCATCTGATTGGAAGGCATTTACACATCAATGAATCTAACTACTATACTTCCAAGATTTGTGGTAGACAGAATGGCACTGACACAGTGTTTCTCTCCCAGTACTTCATTTTTCCCCCGTCAGTATCCTTCCACAAATGATCCATACACACATCTTATTCACCTACAACTGATGCCATATACCAAATAAATTTAACATAAAGTCACGCACTCATTAGTGCTGGCACTGAAACAAATGTGCTGAACAGTTACCTGGGGCTTCATCATAAAAGATGCAGCCTCACCAGAACCAAATCTTCAATGGGTCATTCCATGGAAAACTTACACACCTAAGGAACAAAGTGGAACCTGACCACTCCAGATTAACTTGAGAATTTGCTTATTTGTTCATACTACAGCCAAACGTGCTCACCTAATTTATTTTACCTATCCGACCAACCACTTTAAAACTATAGGTTGTTAAAAAATCACAAAAAAATTGTAACAAAAGTGAACGTTTTAAGTTTTTCTTGAATAACTCACATAAATAGGCAGTAAAGACATGCATTATACATCATTTCAAAGCTTATAAAATTCTCTATCAACCTGCATAAAAAAATTCCTGAGTTATGATATGTTTTATAGTTACAGGTCCTTAAATATTAAAAAATATAGAAATTGATAACTAAAAAGTAGCACCTTCCATTTCTTCAAAACTTTCCATGATAGGCAGTCATAGTCCCAGTAATAACTGTGCAAAAAATTATTGTAAGCCCTCTGGTGGTTTGAGAGCTATAACAGTTTCTTCAGATAAGGTGGTATCTTTCGCTAGCGATTCTAAACATGTCTTGCTCACAGCTTGTTATTCTTGATGTAATTTGTTTATTTTATGGCTTAAAATAAAAATATGCCAACACTCAAACATCTGTTAGCATTAATGAGCTGCAATCCACCAACTGAAGACTCTCTAATGAATAACTGCACACAGTGCCCTGAGGAGGATGTACTGTAAGAAAATTTGCAAGATATACTGGAATGTAACAATATAAATGCTATTACATACAATCTGTGGCTGACTACCAACAAATGTATCCCATTACTCTCACATCCACATCAGACGAATGTGTAGAAAAATTCATATCAAGTCTAAAGAAACTGAAAGTACACGACTTTGTAGCTCACCAGCAGTCTTCGTTTCTGAAACAAAATCATCACTTCAAGGTGGAGAAGTTATTGTTTTGGGGAATTTCCCAGAAAATTATTCATTTATTATTCAGGATGCTGCACAAGGATTTCATTGGAATAACCAGCAAGCCACCATTCATCCCTTGTTAGACAGTTTAAAAATTCTAAGAATGAGTTGGAAAACCTACGTTTTGTAATTACTTCAGAATGCTTGTATCATGATACTGTGACACTATACACTTTCCAAAAGCACCTAACTGCATTTTTGAAAGAAAATGTTCCAAATATGTCAAAGATACATTATTTTTCTAATGGTGCATCAGCACAATACAAAAATAAGAACAATTATATTAACTTATGCCATCATAACACTGACTTTGGGATAAATGCTGAATGGCATTTCTTTGCCTTGTCACATGGCAAAGGCCCATGTGATGGTGTAGGAGGTACCACTAGATGTCTTGCAGCTCGTTCCAGCTTACAGCACAATCACATATTGTCTCCAGCACACTCTATTAATGGGCAAAAGAACATTTGCCAACCATACATGTACAGAATGTCTGCAACAGTGAAGTTGAACACACAAGACATAACCTAAAATTTAGGTTTGACAGCACCAGAACAGTGGTTGGAACTTGACAGTATCACGCTTTTTTTCCTGTTTCCAACACAACGTTGATTGCAAAGAAATACTCTAAAGCCCAAGATGGCACTGTTGTGGCTGTGCCAGAAAGTAGAAGTCAGAGTCACACCATCCCATTTGAAACAGTTAGAGGATACATAGCCATAGTGTATGGGGATCACTGGTGGCTAGGGTGTGTGTTAGAAAATATGAAGAGAATGAAGAATTTAAAATCAGATCCTTCATCCACACAGACCATTAGCCTCCTCTGTGTTCTCATCTCAGCCAGATGAATTAATTCTACCCATGTCCCTCATTTTGTACATGGTTACACCAACTTCTGAAACTGGAAGAACACACAAACTGTCATCAGCAGAAGCAAATCATATATCCACGTTATCAGAGGATTTCAAGATGATGTAAAACCATTCCAGTGTATGAGAAAATGTAAGTTTTTCAAAAAAATATCCAAAAATATGTCATATGTTCAGCCATGTTAAGTTGAAGAATTAATTTCTCAGAAAGCTTTATAAAAGGCTAACCTTATTTGCAACACTTATGCCAAGTTTCAATGAAGCTGAAGATGCTACTTTTTGAAAATAAATTTTTGTAATGGGCTTAAGTTTCTGCCTCAAAATAAAAAACAAATTAGTCATAAACAAAGTTTTCATACTCTGCAAGAAAGTAGATTTCATAAGCTTTAAAATGAGACATAGATCATTGTTTTATATGTAATATTTAAAATGTTATTGATACAAGTAGTTTTCAGTATTTTATTTTGGCTGTATTTTGTCGTTTTTGAACATCCTATATTTCTGATACTGGTTAAGATATTCCAAATATATTGCAGGGAAGAACATTTCAGCTCCAGACAAATAAATGTGCAAACTTTCAAGAAAATGCAGAATATCAAGATTCAGGGGGTATGTTGGTTTTTGATGGAATGGCCCCAGTATGACCCTGAGACATCTACCAGTATGTCCTGGACCACAGGGAGTTGCTCGACTCCCCACAGCAGCTGAGCTGTCAAAGTCCAGACCTCAAGTTCCAGTGCAAACTGACTGGAAGATAAAGACTGGTACAATGCTTGATACTTACTGCATTCCAAATCCTGTAAATTATAAGTCAGAACATATCTTGTGGGTACAGTCACCTTAATCATAATCATGACCATATTCACACATTTGGCTCCAGTGCCCTGTTCCAATCCCATAGGAGTTATTATGGACATACTAAATATCAAGATTTGGTCACAAGAAATATGACCAGTCATACTCATCTTGTATCTCCTGAAGTTTTATTAAATTTCTGCATATGAAGGCATTATTATGTCATTAATTCAGTAACAACTGCATTTTTATTAAGAACACAAACACTTATTCAGTTATTTAACAATGTCAGTTCCAAGTATCATAGGAAAATCTTCGCATCTAAACAAACTGGAAGCTCCCTCATGTTACAGCACTGCAAATAATGAACTGGACATATGTTGAAAGTAACAGTTATTGAATAATTCATGCAGTTACCCAGGAATTTATCTACAGGAATTACTGAAAACTATGAAAAAAAAAACAGAACAGTTGCAGTCCCCACCAAGATTCAAACCAGGTACCTCCCAAACACAAGTCAGTAGTATCATGTCTTCAGCCAACTTGCTCATGACTTTTTCTTATCATTTTCAATCACTAATTTATAACACTGTCGTGTTCAGGTACATATTATGTAATGAATGAGTAAGGACCCACCCCGAATTTCTATAATGTAAATGGAATACTTGTCAGCCACCAAGGGTATTCACCTGACAATCAGTATAAAACGCCACCTAAGGGAAATTAAGCTGAGTACGGCGGTTAATGACCACGGGTCGCCGCACGCACAAATATGCGAGACGCAACGCATTCTGGCGTAGTTGCTTACTCTATTTAAGAGAGTGCCGCGAGGTAAACGCTCACAAAAGTTCCATAGTTTCGGCTAGACGCTTCGAGTTCCTGATAAGAGCAGCTGAAGACATGAGAAATTGCAGTTTCTGGCTCATATTCCAAGGTACGTGGCGTTGTTGAATTTCTAAGTATTTTGACTGATTTACTTATTGGAACGAGCACTTTGGTATTTAACAGCTTTGGAAATTACACTTATAAATTCCAAATTACGAATAACGCGGTAACGAAATTCTGTTACAAGCCTGGCGAGCAACTAACTTGTCTACTGGTGGCACTCCCTCCTTATTGTGTTTTATTGTAACCACTGTATCCATCTAATTTTGTACAGTAATTCTTGTGTAAATATTATTACTCATATTATCCATCATTTGAGCATCTGTACTTCCTCCTGATTAGTTGGCACTCCCGCAGCGCTAGCAGAAGTATCGCGTTACCAGTGGTCAAGAGTCCAGTGTTTCTCCTTTGGCTTTCCCTGGCTTTGATTTACCGCAGGGAGTTGGGATTGTGATGTTCGGCAGTTACCGATTTCTGCCTTAGGATTTGTTAAATCGGTTGGTGGCAGCACACCAAGTATACGTGGAAACAGTAAGTGCCCCTCTACACCTGCCAGTAGCACCTCCCTTCCTGTTCCTGCTGACCCGAGTTGCCGACCTCAGGACCAGAGGCATTACAAAATTGGTTTGCAGCGGTGGGATAGTTCTGAACTGCACTGGATGCGAAAATTTGCTTATAGGCAACAGGGAACTCGAAGTTAGAAATTCAAAATTAAAACCGCTACAATACGCCAGCATAAACCTTGGAAATTAATTAGTTCTTTGCGGGTTGCGCAAAGTAATAAGTTTTTATTAGTGTGAACTGTGGCGATACGGAAAGATTGCAGTATGGTAGAGGTGCAATTACAGAACGAACTTACAGAAACGAAATTAGAACTCCAAAGACTAAGAGAATCGATACAAAGGGGAGCACCAGTCATGCACAAAGATTTGTCCCTTGTATCACTAGTCCCAAAATGGTCTGGTCGATTTCGTTAGAGGAATTCTTTAAGAGTATAGAAGGGTCAGCAGCAGTTGGAAACTGGCAGGACGCTGACAAAGTACAAGTTGCAGTATTGAAATTGACTGACGCGGCACGACAATTCTATGATGGGTGCCTAGACTTACATTCGGCCGACACGACATGGTCAAAATTTAAAAGCACATTCAGACATCGGATTCGTGACGTACATACTGATCAGTACCATTTTATGAATCTGCAAACAGCCAGGCAAGGGAGGAATGAAACCCTCCAAGAATTTGCAGACAGATGTAGGGCTTTGTCTCAGAAAATAGTCTGCAAAGTGGAAGACCCTTTGGCTCAGGCAATCCACTATCAGAACGCAGAAAGGATGCTCCTGGCTAACTTTATTTCGGGTTTAGCAGGAGAGCCAGGCAGGCAAGTAAAATACGCCAATCCTTCCACTATGGAGCAGGCGTTGCGCATAGCACTTTCGGTCGATGAGGCTCAGAAACAAGGAAGGTTTAATGAAACTTTTTATGCTAAATTTGAAAACTCTGTAAGACTGCAATCCCCTTCGCCAAGTCGCAGCCGCCATGACGAGCGCAAGCCACGTCACTCAGCTGACGTGAAGCGTGAGGTCAATGACACGCTCGCTCAACAATATAACGCACTACGTAAGTCGGATAAGCCAACGACTTCGAATACTAGGAGTACCCAAACGAAAGCCGCCTTGCGTTGTTATGAATGTGAGGGAGTTGGACGCTTTGCTAGAGAGTGCCCAACGAGATTAAAGAGGGAGGAAAACTCCACCAACTCACCTGGGAGGAGGAACTCCAGTGAACGTTCGAGGCGTTCACGTTCTCCGGAACACAAGCCCTCACACTCAACAAGAAAGGCAGTGAAAAAGAAAAGAAAGCATCAGGAAAGCTAGAACGAGGTGTGAATAAAGACAGCTCTTTCCGCCACGCCGCTCCTGACAATGCTGTCACCAAATCCGAGGTCGCCACACAGTTGGAACACGGCACTTCCACCATTTTGGTGGAGACTGAGGGAGTGTCGAGTAAATTGATCCTAGACACTACTAGTTCCAACGTATCGATACTCCAGCCTGGTGTATCGAGGGGTGACGTCCGAGTTGCCAGTATGGAGCCGTACGGAGTGACTGAAGACGTCCTCGAAATCAGGGGTCAGCAGTCAGTTTCCTTCGTGCAAAACGGGCGTGAGTTCGAACCCTCATTCCTGGTTTGCACACTACCCTCATAAGCAGCAGGACTGATAGGCACAGATTTCATGGCGAGCGTGGGTGCCGTGATTGATTTCGAGCGAAACCGAATGGTGCTACCGGCTCGATCCAAAGTGCCTCGTGTATACAATGTCCTACCTGCAGCGCACAAGTCACTATTTTCTCCGGAGGTCAAGATGGCCGCAGCCCTCAGGTCAGGAAACGGGAGGCTTAGCGCATGGACGAAAAGTTCCCAGCTAGTCCCCGCCCGGAGAGTGAAATACGGGAGTCATTGTCTTGGCTTGTCCGAACTGCGGACAATGTAAAGATAGCGCCTTGGTGCAGGCAAATAGTACAGGAAAGGTTAGAGACTGGAAAGGAGCAGAATCTCCCCACATTTGTTTGTGTGAAGCCAGCACAAATCCGCATACAGGGAATCCTCTCCGCTCGCGGACTTGCCCGAGTCCAACCGAGAGCGACACAACCTTCCGACGTGACGTCACAGGACGGTTACAGACGTGCTAGAGCTAGAAACAGCTGTGCCTACGTCATTGTTGCAAACTTCAGCGACGAGGAACTGACCTTCCCTAAAGCAACCGTGCTCGGAGTCGCGGAAGAAATGTCGGAGTCCCTAGTAGATAGTGTTAACGCAGGAAATGAGTCGGGAGAGTCACAGCGGGTCAAACAGGGAAACTTAAATAGGAATAAGGCCCTGCATGAAAAATTATTGAAAGGGAAACTAGACCATTTATCCGAAGAAGAAAGGGCAAGCATAGAACCTGTGCCACTGAGATATGCACACCTTTTCCATGACGAGGACTCGAATGACTTCAAAGGGACCGACGTGATTGAACGTAGAATCCTGACAGGAGACGTGCCCTATAAAAAGGCCACAGTATAGGTACCATACGCCTTGAGAGGGGAAATGAAGAAGCAGATAGACACTATGTTGAAAAAGGGGGTCATAAGGGAAAGCAACTCCCCCTGGTCTGCTCCGGCCATCTTAGTGCCAAAAAAGATCCCAGACGGATTTTCTCAACGTTGGCGTTTCTGCGTTGATTTTAGAAGTCTTAACTCAGTAACGGAATTTGACACTTATCCTCTCCCTGTATTTGAGGAGACTACCTCTACCCTTCATGGTGTCAGGTGTTTTTCGGGCCTCGGCTGCTACAGTGGATTTTGGCAGATCAGTATCCGAGAAGAAGATAAGCAAAAGACAAGCTTTTCAGTCCCGTGTGGGAAGTACGAATTTAATAGACTTCCTTACGGCTGGTCAAATAGCCCATCAATCTTTCAACGGCTGATGGATGTAGTTTTGAAGAACCTAGTAGGCACTGAGTGCTGGGTCTTCATTGACAATGCAATTATCTTTTCCAAGTCGGCAGAGGAACATGCCCAACGACTGGAAAATATGTTGCAGAGGTTCGATAAGGCCAACCTGCAATTACAGCCAGAGAAGTGTGTGTTCGCGTAATCCCGAGTTCAATACTTAGGATTCGTGCTCACGGAAGACAGAGTCTCAGCGTCCCCTGAGAAAGTCAAGGCGGTGCAAAATTATCCCGTCCCGAAACGTGTCAAAGCCGTTAGAGCATTCCTAGGACTAGCCTCCTTCTACCGGAGACTAGTGCAAGGTTTTGCTGATGTAATGCCTCTCGGGGCGGGCGGGGGGGGGGGGGGCGCGCCGTCGTCCTATCTAATTTACTGAGTACTCTGGGAGAGGTTACACAGGTAGAGTGGCGCAGCAGGCACTCACTGGATCCGATTTTACTACATCCAAAAGCTACCAGCAGACAGTTTTAATTTCAAAGGCAGGGCACTAACAACTGCCGTACCTCCTACGTACGGGGCTCGGGAATGCTGAACGGAACTCTGGGTCAGGTTTCGTCTTGCTACGTTTACAGATTGCAATACTAAGGAAATACAGTCAGTTTCTAAATAACTAATTTCTTGAGATTTAAATATATGTACAGGGGCGATGTTTGGTAATTTACAAAAGTACAATTCCGGAAGTATTCCATAAACCAGTAGATCAACAACGGTAAGGTGACTGCTTTACTTGAGTGGGGCCTATAGGACCCAACGCCACGTAAAATTATAAATTTGAAATGAGGTTACTGATATGCCCTTGATGGCTCCAGTGATAATAATAATCTTACCGATGCCACCAATTGCTGTGGCCGGTTACCGGTTAGTCGGTCCAGCCACGGTTTGCCTCTTCCGATGGTCCCACCCTATTGTCTGGCCGACGGGGTGGCAAGCCTACCAGTACCCTGGGGCTTCTGTCCCCCTTTCCAGTTAGGACGAACAACCATCGCGGCGTGAGTAGGACTATGGTGCCGTAACAGGATGGGGCCGGGTGCTCACTAACACAGAATCAAACACCGGTTCACTAAGCCTACTATATATATAAAACCCAAGATCATTATACACGAGAATTCTATCTGTTCTACAAGCCTGGCATTTTACTACTCTAAGAAAGTGGTCGGTTAGAGCCATACACCCCTCAGCAGCCTTCAGCAATGATGCGGATCCTACCTCGTCTGCAGATAAGCAGCAGCATGGTGCAGAGTACGGTTCTCGACATCTTGACTCTTGATCTGCCCGTAGCCTCTCGACTCTCACCCTTCCTTGGGTTAACCACTGAGCAGCATGGATTCCTCCAGCGAAACCCTGTCTGTCTTTCCGACCCGCATTTCCCGGGGTTTATAAATCGTATTTCTGCTGCCGCTGCAGTCACGCTTCCTGGTTGCAGTAAGGCCTTCCCTGATTCCTAGTAGCGCAGTCTGCTGACTTAGAATTGCGTAACCTGGCTAGACCCACTTACAACCAGGAACTCTCATACTGCTGAGTGGCCGTAGGGCTCAATCGTAACAGCGGGTGAATGGGTATCCAGCTCGGGGTTCGCGACCCCTCACATAATGCGTGGCATTACAGTTACAAAGTCAAGAATATGCCGAATATTGCTCAGACTCAACGCGAGTAGATTTCTAAATAATTTCGCACCAGTAACTTATACATTCAGCTCAGCTTACCTTGAAGCAGAATTATAAGTTGAATCTTCATGTCACTTTGGTTGCCTTACTACAGCCGCTTAATGCACGATACTGGACGTAATTTCGTAAGCAATTGAGTGAGTGAGGACAATTACCCTGTGGCGTTTCTTTACATAGCCTCTACTAGAATGCGAGAAATGTCCTACTCCAGCACACCTCGGGGCGCGATGAACTAGGAACTATGAGGGCATCTCGCCTCCTTCCTGCTGCGTCGACGCTATGCGTTAACGCTGGTGTCTACCAGACTAAATATACTAAAGAAAACTCATTTGCACATTCATTACACTGAGATGGCAAAACCACTCACGGAGTTGACTAGAAAGGACCGTGAGTTCACATGGGGTCCGAGTCAACAGAAAGCGTTTGAGGAATTAAAGTCGAGGTTGTGTACAACTCCAGTCATGGCCTACCCCAATTTCGAGTTGCCTTTCATCCTCACAACAGATGCTTCAAAGACAGCGGTCGCCGCCATCTTATCTCATGTACATGATGGGGTTGAACGGCCCGTTGCGTATGCAAGTAGACAAATGAATAAGGCCGAGCAGGCGTATTCAGTCTGAGAAGCTGAAATGCTGGCCTTAGTATAGGCAACGAAATATTTCCGTTGCTACTTGTATGGAAAGAGGCTTTTAGTCAGAACAGATCACGCTGCGTTACCTCACTTGCGTACATTCGCCGACCACAATTCTCGGTTAATGAGATGGAGTCTCAGGTTGTCAGAGTTTGACTTCGTGGTCGAGCATAGGGCAGGTTCGAAAATTGGTCACGCGGATGCCCTAAGCAGACATGTAGGTACGATTATAGATGACGAAATCCTCAGTAAAGATAAAATACTAGCAGAGCAGAGGAAGGATTCTTTCTGTATGGATCAAAGACCTGGAAAGTATTCCAGTAGAAGTGAGTACTTTCTGGATGAGGACGGCGTTATGTACAGGCGTCGGACCGAGGGCAAGCACCAGTTAGTTGTCCCGAGAACTCTAGTACGAGATGTGATTAAAATGATTCACGACCCAGTGTATGTAGCTCATCCAGGAATGAAGAGAACGCATGACCTAATATCGTTGTTACTGGTGGCCAGGCATGCGAAAATCAGTAGAGTACGTTAGGAAGTGTGACTCCTGTCAGAGGAGAAAGGAGGATAGAGAATTTGTAGCCCCGCTCGGAGAAGTAGAGGAACCGACAGCCCCTTTCCAAGTCACATCCATGGACATAACCGGTCCATAGCTAATGACGCCTCGCAAGAACAAATACGTACTCACGTTCATAGACCACTTCACAAAATATGTGGAATGTTACCCAATTCCGGACCAGACAGCTGAAACTTGCGCGAGAATATATGCTACGCAGATTATTACTCGACATGGTACAGGGTCAACACTGATAACCGATCAGGCTCGATCCTTCGTGTCAGCCTTTTTCAAAGAGACGCGCAAGATTCTGAAGATTCGAAAGGTGCTGATATCGACTTTCCACCCTCAAAGTAATGCAATGATCGAACGATTACACAGATCTTTGCACACAGGCCTTTCTCGTTACAGAGATGCTGCAAACACCAACTGGGATACGCTCCTACCCTCTTACCTAATGGCGTACCGGGCCACACCAAATTCAACTACAGGGTTCAGCCCCCTTTTCTTGTTACATGGTCGGGAGATGGTCTTACCTAGCAGCGACGATTTGAGAGCAAAACTGTCCAAAGAAGTGAAAGATCAAGGTCAGGCGAGACGGTTAGAGACGTTAAAAACTAATCTTGCAAAGAGCCTACAAGTTGGTAAAGAACAACAAGAAATCGCACCTAAATAACAAGAGGCTCTCTGACAGAAAAGCTAAAATAAGAAGCTTTGTCAAGGGAGAATTAGTTTACTTGTACAATCCGGCCAGGAAACCAGGCAAATGTCGGAAGTTTCATAAGCCATGGACTGGTCCGTTCAAGGTTACAGTGAAACTCTCCGAACTGAACTACGAAATAGTCAGTATGGCAGGAAAAAAGTTTCTTGTCCACATAAACAGGCTAAAGAAAGCCTATGATGAAGACATGTGGAAACAAGAGCGAGTCAAAAACGACGAGGGAAGGGGAGAATTGAACCGAGAAACTGAACGGTAGAAGAAGAAGAAGAAGAAGAAGAAGAAGAAGAAGAAGAAATCCAAATTGGATCAGTACCAATACCTAGCGCCAATACCAATACCACGAGACAGACATCGAACCTAGGACCATACGTGACCCAGTTATGGACACCCCTGATGGTGAGCAAGAGCATTTACACACCCCAAGCTCTGAAGCTAGAGATCCTAGACACGCGCCACCCGACACGCCCCTGTCGAGTCGCGAGCTAAGGACTACACGGCCAGAACCACCGGTTACGAGGTCTCGAGCTAGACTTCAACATCAAGATGGACAGACGGAAAGAGAAGTTTACATCGCACAGACGCATGATCCACAAAGAAGATCTCGAAAATGGACGCATACTAAACAGCGCAAATGATAGTTCCACAGAGAATAAATGGATAGAACTTCCCAGCGACTGTGCACGCTTGTACAGCTGACACGAGAAGACTGATACTGATTGTAAACAGACGACGCAGTACACTGACCAACGTGTAACATGACCGACAGTCTTGAGAGATAAGACGTGGAGAATGTTTTGTACATACAGCGGCTACAGGAAGATATGCTATACGGTTAATGACGATTAGCTCATAGCGAGATTGACACCTCCCACTTTCTACATGCAGTCCCTCCCACACGCAATATGGTCGACTAGTAAGCACGTGGTTCATTGTCAAAAGTTAGATAACACGTGGTTAGAAGTAAAGTATTCGTGCAAGTTGTATGTTGCGACAAATTATTATACGTAAATACAATGCCTATTGTGTTACAGGTTGCATGCTGAGCATGGTAACCGGCCAGACGATCCACCCGTTGAACCACAGCCCGCTATTTTTTAAAAACTAAAGACATACTTATGACTAATGATGTCTGGCGAATTGTATTAGACTTGACCTTGCGGCCATACGAGGACATTATTTCCACTCTGAGGGCAGACTTGCAGTTAGTACAGAACGTAACAGAAGAATTCACTGTAATGAATGAGCGCAAACAAGTAGACATCTTACTTGATGAATTGGGATTTAAATTGAGCAATTTGGGACAATTCACTCCTAAACTGGATCCACGTAGAGGGTTGTTGAACATTGGCGGAATGTTTCTAAAAACTTTGTTTGGCACGGCAAAAGTAACAGATCTAAATTCACTGCAGGTCACGTTGGAAAAGTTAGAGTCACATCAAGACGACGTAGTTTCCTCAATGGAGAACAAAGTGACATATATAAAACGACTGGACTCGGTCACAAGTACTAACTCAGAGGTTATAGCTAATTTGTTCAACATAGTGAAAGACGTAGTTATTAAGTACCATGACAGATTCAAGGAAATAACTAGAGACGTTATGTGGCTTAACGTGACATTACATGGTATGAGTGAACTGTACATACTAATTAGACAGCTAGAATTTTCCACTTTAAAATTGCAAGAAAACCTAGACGAGCTGTTAGGAGCACTCGAATGCGTACTGTTGGGAAAGCTTCCCGTAAGCTTAGTCAGTCCACACACTTTGCACGGCATGTTGGGGAATGTATCACGGAAATTGCCAGAAGGCTATGAATGGGTATTTGCGAGTAAGTACGCTAACTTGTACAAGTACTACGGAATCATTCAAGCAGCAGTATTGGGAAATACTCATGCTATTAAAATAGTGTTAAATGTGCCACTCAAAACTGTAAATAGAGAATTTGTATTGTACAAGCTATTTACTCTCCCTTCGCCGGTCTCGAACACTACTTCAGTTCAATATAGACCAAATTTTAGGTATTTTGCATGCAATGAAATTCAACACCGTTACGCCTTGCTAACTCAGGCCGAAGTCGATCATTGCACTGGGGGCAATGTGGCCATATGTCCGGCAAACACGGCGATTTATTCCACAAGGGTTGTAACTTGTCAGTCCAGTTTGTACTTCCAGACATTGGACGCACATAGACTATGTCAAAGACAGATACTGCACCAACCCAGTACACCCACCTGGACGAGACACGGGACAGTATGGATTTACCACGTCCTGGAGCCACTGCAAGTCACCTTTCGCTGCCTGGTGAACCAAACTTGGACATCAAAGACTAAGCATCTAGCAGGGAGCGGACTGGTACTTCAAGCATAGCGCTGCTTCATCCTGACAGAAGCATTTGTAGTACCACCCGAACTGACCGGGGGCAGCGAAGTCAACCTCGAAGCGCCGGTATTGTACGTCCCGGACAAAGTAGGCATCGTGGCGGAGCATGAACTTGCACCCTCGCAGATGCAGTCCCACCAGCAGTCGCGCAGATCGATAAACTGATGGCTGCAGTTTCCTCACCGCACATGTCGGGAGACGTAAACACCATGATGCAGTTCCACCACCTACTGACAGAGCGGAACCAGCAACGCAACTGGTACGCCATTTCACTGGCAGTTTTGGCGACCGTCACCTTAATTATTCTGTTAGTCCTCATTGTCCGACCCCATTACCCCAGACTTATAAGTCTTTGTTCCACCCGGAAGAAATCCCAAAAACCTCAAAGAGTCCGAGAAGGAGCAACACGGAGCCCCAACGACGGAGCAGAGTGAAGAAGACATCGGTAGAACGACCGGCGCAAGGGATAACTGTGTTCAAAACTTACTGAATGACTGAGTAGACAGGTTGTAACGGCACATTCCACAACGTAAAAGACAGTTAAGACGAGACACTACACCAATAGGTATACACATTGAGTTGATGTCCGCAACTGCGGGATGCAAAGTACTGAGCATAAGCTGAACAGTCTACTGGCCGTAAGATGTAACACAACACCGTGGCCAAGGCTACAGGCTCCGGCTTGAGACACGTGCAATGTACAGTCAAGTGCAATAAAACAGACACAAATGAAACTTATGTAAGAATATAACATATGTAGTGTTACATTCATGCACAGATGGTGTAATATGTATAAAAAGGGTATTAGTTTGTAAGCCTAATGTAACGTGTAACACTTAGAGAATATTGTTCAATTTATGGGTTTTGTTATGTTGTATGTTAGATGGGATCCGCCTTACACATTCATTTACAACGGTTTGTAGTGAACGCAAGTGAAAGATTCGACCCCGAATCTTTATTTGATGACGGGGAGATGTAATGAATGAGTAAGGACCCACCCCGAATTTCTACAATTTAAACGGAACACTTGTCAGCCACCAAGGGAATTCACCTGACAATCAGTATAAAACGCCACCTAAGGGAAATTAAGCTGAGTACGGCGGTTAATGACCACGGGTCGCCGCACGCACAAATATGCGAGACGCAACGCATTTTGGCGCAGTTGCTTACTCTATTTAAGAGAGTGCCGCGAGGTAAACGCTCACAAAAGTTCCATAGTTTCGGCTAGATACTTCGAGTTCCTGATAAGAGCAGCTGAAGACATAACAAATTGCAGTTTCTGGCTGATATTCCAAGGTACGTGGCGTTGTTGAATTTCTAAGTACTTTGACTGATTTACTTATTGGAACGAGCACTTTGGTATTTAACAGCTTTGGAAATTACACTTATAAATTCCAAATTACGAATAACGCGATAACGAAATTCTGTTACAAGCCTGGCGAGCAACTAACTTGTCTACTGGTGGCACTCACTCCCTATTGTGTTTTATTGTAACCACTGTATCCATCTAATTTTGTACAGTAATTCTTGTGTAAATATTATTACTCATATTATCCATCATTTGAGCATCTGTACTTCCTCCTGATTAGCTGGCACTCCCGCAGCGCTAGCAGAAGTATCGCGTTACCAGTGGTCAGAGTCCAGTGTTTCTCCTTTGGCTTTCCCTGGCTTTGATTTACCGCAGGGAGTTGGGATTGTGATGTTCGGCAGTTACCGATTTCTGCCTTAGGATTTGTTAAATCGGTTGGTGGCAGCACACCAAGTATACGTGGATCCAGTAAGTGCCCCTCTACACCTGCCAGTAGCACCTCCCTTCCTGTTCCTACTGACCCGAGTTACCGACCCCAGGACCGGAGGCACTACAATTTTATACAATACCATAAATTTTACGAAGCATGACTAGGGAATAAGGTGGGCCAATACATAAAGGGGTGCAGCCAACATTCTCAAATTGTCACACAGACTGGGAATGTGCCACTAGTTTTTGAAATAGGCAAGAGATTCATTGTCGCCGAGTAAAATAGTATTTATTCGTATATAAAATGGATGATGTTTTACATATTGAGACTGTACAGCGATGACACAGTTTTGTGTGTGTGTGTAAGGAGTTTATGCGCTTTTCCACCTTATATGTAATTAAATTTTTTCTTTCTTTCTTTAGTTGTCTTGGATAGAAGTGAATTGCTGCTACACGTGGGGACAGTATCCTTCAATGCCCTTCATTACATCAGGAATGACTGTGAGAAGCTTCAAAGATTCAGTGCTAAATTAACATATGGAATTCATTACGTTGAGTGAATTAAACAACACAGATGAAGAGAGATAACAAGTACGGCTAAAAGATGAACAGATTTGTGTTTTTACTATGTCTGTGTTATTTCATGACGCTGCAGGGTGCTGAATTATATTGTAACGATGGGATTGCGGGTACAAGATAACAGTCCGCTTTCCCTGCCGATTTTTACTGTTTTCCACCCTAGTCTAGCTGCAGTAGTGGGTGCTCTCTTGGGACTAGAATTTTCGGAATGGGTCCCCAAGCGGTATAATGGGATGTCTATTCTGCATTCCACTACCTAAATCATTTAGCGCACTGCTTAATGATGCTTGGGAGGCAGAGGCTCATGAAGTTGCTGACACGGCATTCACACAGCCGCCTTGCCTGGCGTGTGTACTCACAACTGAGATGCTATAACTACTGTACTTTACTTTACTAGGTTAAAATAAACAAATACTTTACACCAGTCACTGCCAACATCAGGTGGGCCAAAGAAATGAGTGCCCAATCTCATCTACTCTCCCCGTCTGAATTTCCTAACTCACGCACAGCAACGAATTTAAATAATTCCTAAACCTCTGCTGCTAAACTTTATTAGAACTCCTTTACACAGCAATGCTTACCTGAAGTAAACAAATCAAAATTAAAGTGCAAAACGTCTCTTCTGTCCTCATCCGGCTCCAATCTTCCAGTCAACCATCACCGACGGCAGCCACAGTAAGAATGATGCCAAATCACATAGTTTTACCCTACTTTGCACATTCACACATCCGGCTGGTAACCAAAGTGCCGACTCATTTCCCTGCTATCATGCACTAAGTCAGCAGTGGCTAGGCCTTGCATCTTTAAAGCAACAGAAAAAAAAAAAAGAAGTCTAACTCCAGAATACACTAAGACCTACACTACAATATGCTGTTAGATGCTATGAAACACAACATTAAAAACCTAGTACATGATTAAACAATGCCACCAAAACTCAGGCCAGGTGAAAATATTCCATTAGTGGGAACACAAGTTATGGCTCTTCTGCAAATCAGATCCAACTTTTTTATTCCTGATATGAAACACAAACTTTTAAATGTCACTGATATGATACGTTAACTGCCCCAGTTGGAGCATGCTTGGCTTTCTGCAGGCCTACTTGCAAGGAACACTGAACCAATGTGGTTTGCTTGCTGTCACGAAGGTAACTCCTGCATCACTCGAAGTACTGTAGACAGTTGATACTTCTGCCCTTTACTGTTTCAGCAGTTACCTTGCTGGAATACTGCTAACTGCTCCCAATTGTCTCTGCATCATGGCTGCCAGCTACAATTAGTTTGCTGACTCAGTCCAATCCTGAAGAACTACAGTTCACCCATGAACTGCTCTGCCGGTATACACGATGATATTCAGCTGCTAACTGAGGCTTGATAAAGCTAGCTCGTAGTGTACTTTACTAGCAGTGCTACCCCTTCATAACCTATGGCCACCTGCATGCATTACTAAACCACATGAGCTAACGCGACCACATGAATTATCTTTCCATGCTTGGAATAATCATTACTTAACCTGACGCCATAAAATATCATGCCATTGTGATTCACATTCCCTCTGTAAACACAACCACGCATAAAAATATACACATACACAAGTTAACATCACTGAAACTCACTCTCGCATAACTAACCTGAAGCAAAATCATGTTGTTACATTAGAATAATTAACACCTGAACAACAAGCAGATCAGCTATAATTCTTACAGCATCACATTACATCTGCTCACTACTGTGCCACGATAACCCCCTTCTGGACCTTAAAGAATCAGGGGGTTCGTAACTTGGATCAAAACTCATGGAATCACGGGATCTTCTAGGTGGGATCCTCTTAGCTACAGGTGTCTCCAGGATATCTGGTCCTGACAGGGAAGTGTCCTCATGTTGCCCTTCAACTGGGGACTCTGGGGATATGTCACATGATATAGGATGTGACTTAATACTTTCATCTTGCTACTGACTATCAGTATCTAACTGCTGAACTTCTCTTTCAGATCGTCAAGGAACTGTGACCTTCAAGGAATTCTGGTCATGCAACTTCTTCAACCAATTCACACGGACTACTGTTTCCTTCCATTTGGAATCTACAATTCTGTAATTCAAGTCTGACAACTTGCTTAGAATTCTGTACAGTCCTTTCCAAAAAAACCTGAACTTCTGGCTCACTCTAGCTTTCTTCATTGGGCAAAACAAATACACAATATCATTAACCTCAAAATCTCTCTTTCTGGTCACAGTGAGTTTCAGTCTGCTAATAAGACCTCTTACTGTTACTGTGTACTGCCTTGTAAGCCTTAGACAAACTGGATTTCAAATTTTCCAACCTTGAACCAAATTAGGATCCGAAACTTCTGATGAAATGTTGGCTTTCAAACTCTCTGCAGCAGGTAAATTCATCTCTCGCCCATGTAACAAGTAAAAAGAGCTGAATTTAGTTACACAATGTGGGGTTGCTCTGTAAGCCATCAAGAAAAATGGTGCTACAATACCCCAATTAGTTCCTACAGCATCTATGTCATGAGATAGCCCATCACGTAGGGACTTATGTAAATGTTCAACCATCCTGTTAGCTTGAGGATGTACGAACTTGTCTGAACCTTCTTAATATTCAGAATTCTACAGGTTTCTCAGAAAAAAGCTGAGGTAAACTGTCTCCCTTGGTCCGTTATCAAGACCGAATCTGACCTGTGTCTCACGACAATCTGCGATTCATAAACTCAGTTGCAAGTCTATCAGGCATAGGGAATGCCTCGGGATACCTGGAAAAATTATCTATGAAGGTAAGAACTACACACAATTACTGAAGAAAAATTCCAAATTTCTACAGTAATATTACTTCAAAATTCAAGTTACAACCAACAAGTTACAAAAAAAAATGTACTTGCAACCAAAATATATTAACTTTTTCCATTTAGAAAATCTGTGCAAAGATGTAAACTATGTACTAAAACATACTCACACGCGAAACGTTAAAGTGTGACAAAGTGTTGTGTTTCAATAAAGATAGAAATGGTTTTATGGCATTCCACATAAAACAGTGAAAAAAAGTAAAACTTTTATACCTTTGTATGTGTATCTGAAAATACTGAATAATTCTTAATTTTTTCAGGAGAATAAAAGATAATTTTCTGTAACTAGTAACCTGTTATGTTCGTTTCTATTAAAAATACCCAACGATGCCGCATGGAGTCGTTGTGGTTTCCAATTGGATCCACTTTCATGAATTAATATTAAAATAAATGAACTGAACACAAAAACATAACAAATTACTTTAAAACATAAAAGATCTAACTACAAATATAGGATAATAACTCTGTAATACAACTGTATATTAAAACAAGAACGATAACAAATATATGAGGTTTTTAACACAAGTTCAACCTTATAGGACATATAACTTGACACATATATATAATAAATTTAACTTCTTCTATCCTAATGCTTCCTGAAGGCTGTCTGCTGAAACACCCGTCCAGCATTAATAATTTCTTTACACGCTTCCGCACAATTTCCGACTGCACGGTCTTTTATAAAACTTTGCTGTTCATGATGTGCGTAAATTCTAGTAACTTATCAGAATTGATCTGTCTTAATTTTTGAGCCTTTGAAGACAAAGCGTGTCTGTTTTCTATAAGGACTCAGTGCGTACCGCGCTGTAAACACCCTCCACATCATTTATCTCTTAATGTTGTGTAAGGCACAAGCTGCTGCTTGTTCTCAGATCCACACACAACAGATAAATGTGAGCACCATGTAGAATTTTTGAATGTTAAACCTGCTAGTACATAAAGTTACCGCTAGGCTTTAAAAGGTTGAAGTGACCCAACGGAGGTGGGATTAATACTGTGGCTAACTCAAGGTACGCGTGATTACAGTCATCGAGTATCAACCACCAGAAACTAATTTTTTGCACGATTTTTTCCCCCTCCAAACTTTTAGGGTGAGGAGTTCGGGAAATGGGGTGGTGATCCAGCTTTCCCTATTAATGAATTGTGACATATAAACTTATTTATTGTGTTTACATACTCCAAGAAGGTTTGAGTTCCAAATGTAGATGTAATATTGTCTTTGTTGATTTGAGTGTACACAATTTAAATGTCTTTTTTTATTGAGTAGTGTTGTTAGACACCATAATCCAGGATAATGAAAAAGGAACACGTCTGCCAATTGATATAGCATAAATGTGATAAAGAAAGAAGCCGAGAAGACTGTAAAATATAAAGACCTCATAACAGAAATACAGCGCATGTGGAATGTAAAAACAAAGGTGACGCCAGTAATAATAGGAGCAACTGGAGCCATTTCAAAATCCTTCAGAAAATACTTGAGCAGCATACCGGGAAAGCACGATATCAAGAAACTGCAGAAAACAGCTATATTGGGCACAGCACACACACTGCGGGAAGTGCTAATGTAGACACACAAAAGAGTTTAATACTGAAGACAGCGTTATATGCACCATTAAGAGTACGCGCGGAATAGCTGCGACACTGTATACCCCAGAAACTTGGTTTGTTTCAGCTATATAAGTGTGAATACCCTGCACAAAGGAGATAATGATGATGATGATGATAAGATATGAAGAGGAATATTCCAGGGGAACTCTCTCTCACCATTACTTTTCTGTATAGCACTTATACCATTAACATACGAGCTGAACAGAGCTGACTGTGGATATCAAGTACACATAGGTGAGAGGAAAATGAATCACTATACATGGATGACTTAAATTGCTAAGTAGAAGTGAGAAGAATTGGAGAACGAAATAAACAATGTGAAAGCAATTAGCAAAGACACTGGATTTGAAAAATGTGCAAAAATTTGTTTAAAAAAATGGAGGGTCCTGAGGAAAACATGCACAGAAAGTACACTTGAGGACATGAAAGAACCGGACTCGAGAAAAGCATATAAGTACTTACAGATAGAAGAGAGCCACGATATACAGCATAAAAATGCGAAAGAAAAGTTGACGAAGGAATACTTGAGGAGACTGAGATTAGTTTTGCACACAAAATTAAGTGCAAATAATAAAATACAAGCAATTGGAGCATTGGCATTACCAGTACTTAGATATAGTTTTGGAATTATTAATTGGCACCAAGGAGAACTGTGAAAACTGGATAGGAACGCAAGAAAACTGCTAACCATCCATGGACAGCATCACCCAAAGGCAGATGTAGACCACTTGTATGTTTCCAGAAAATACGGAGGAAGGGGGCTGATGCAGTTACAAGAAGCCTACATAATAGAAATTACAAAACTGATGGAATATGTAGACAGTACTGAAGATCCACTAATACAAATTGTTAGAAGGCACCAAAACAACACTAAATCAGCAATGGTACGGTACAGACAGCCACAAGTCTCAGGACAGAACTGCAGAAAGGAACAAGACAAATAAAGGACAGTATAGCAGAAAAGACAAAAGAAAGGTGGTGGGGGAAAAGGATGCATGGACAATTTCCATGTAACTTAGATGAAAAACTGGTGAATAATGAACAGTCATATTGATGGTTAAAATTTGGAAACATTAAGGGAGACAGAGAAAGTACAATAGTGGCAGCACAAGATCAAGCAATTAGTACAAACTATTTTAAAGATAAAACTTAGAAGGAAGAATTTGCAGTAAATGTCGGTTATGTAAACAACATGAAGAAACTATTGACCACCTAACTTCAGGATGCCCTATTTTGGTGAAGAATGAATATTTAGGGAGACATAACGTTGGTGCTCATTTACATTACTCAATATGCAAAGCAACAGGCATCGAAATGACAGATAAATGGCACACGCACGCACACACGCACACACCCAAACCAGTATGTGAACATAAAGATGTGACAGTGTTGTGGAATCAAGGGGTACATACACAGAAGTTACAGCAAATAGGCTAGATATAATAATTAAAAACAAGAACGAGAAAGCATGCGTACTGATAGATGTGGCAATAGCCGTGGGCAGAAATGTGACACAAAAGGAAGCAGAAAAGGAACTAAAATACAAGAGTTTATGTATAGAGATACCACGAATGTGGAACATGAAATGTATGATTATACCTGTGGTAATAGGAGCTGCTGGAATAGTAACAAGAAGTTTAAGGAGAAATTTAGAAGCCATACCGGGAAAACATTCAATAGATTCGCTACAGAAGATAACTGCACTTGGAACATCACACATAATACAGAAAGTATTGCAGTCTGAAACTTGATACCTGAGCGGTGGGGATCACTGCTGGTTCCAGAGAAGTACCAGGGAGAAATGGCCTGTGACAAGATACAACATGATGATGATGATAGTAGTATTAGTAATGTTTACAATTATAGTATGCCTTTTGCATAGTGCATACGCAAAACGCATATTTTAAAATGTCTTCAGCAAAAGTACATATTTTGCAATCAGTAAGAATATTGATGTATATTGCATTATTTATAGGATTGGCCCTACAATAAAATATGTTTTACATATGCAATAATCCTAAGCCTAATGATACTACTACTACTACTACAACAATAATACCACCACCACCACCAAATGTGTAAAGCAGAAGGTAAAGCAGTCCCATTACAGGCCTGGACAGGCTCTGAGGGTTCCAGGAGGTTGAGGCTCCCAGATTTCTAGACAGTCGGCACATGAAGGTGATAAGGTTGTCAGCCATACGCACCGGCGGCGTTTACCCCCCACGAAATATTCCTGGTACTCATTCTGTTACAGGTTGAGTCGACCCCAGGGCCATAATGCGACCGACAGGATTATGCCAATGAAAAATTCCGCTGACACCATCGGGAATCTAACCCGCGACCTGCCGGTTTGTAGCGCAGTGCCTCAATCAACTGCGCCACCGCGGCCCCCACCAAATGTGTAGACTCAACGTAACTGCCTGTACCATTTATGCTAGTCAAAGGGAAACTCTTTCAGTCGAACACAGACAGCCAAACACAAGTTTGATTTAACAGGAAAGGGAAAGAAAGATGTCATTTTTATAAACATTGACATTAAGTCGTTATTAGCAAAGTCACACAAGCAAACAAAATGCGTTATGTAATTTCACATACTTTTTACATGCTATTCGTATGTATCATTGTTTTCTTCCCTCAAAAGGGATGTTTAGTGCTCTGCTTTTCTCAGGTTTACTGTTTTTCACCACCCAAACCTTATAAATTTTAATCTACAATTTGTAATAACAACATGGCAGATGCATTAACTTGTCAGGTGAGACTGACATGAGTGCCTTTAACAAAGCATCTTAAAATGATGTATATTAACAGGTCTTGAAACAATATGCAAATTTCAAAACATGCTTCCATTTTCAGCACTGCACACTGTGAAGAAGAATATGAAATTCAGAGACCTGATACCACTAAGTGATGAATTAAGGGCAATGTGTCTTTTGGTGACTGGCAACTCCTTCCTCCCCATATTAATGTACATGCACCAGATTTCCAAAACTTGTACCTTATTAAAAACAGAAGCCATTAATAGAGAATTATCCACTAAAACAGAAGTAAGTAAATATATGCTATTTCTTTTTAGTTTTCTGTCTTCCACAATGCAACAAAGTTACAAATTAAAAAGAAAAGGCCCATGAACAGTGGGTCACACACAGCCTGAAGATGCAGCAGCAGATTTCTCCGAGACAGTTACTATTTACCAATCAACAAGGTGTCGTATCTCATAAGACTTGAATAATCAACGGAAGGAAGGAAGGAAGGAAGGAGGAAATAAAGAAAGAAAATCCCCCAAAAAGTGATTTTCAAACACACGAGGCTTTTGTATACTTTTGCCTGGATCATTCTAAAGTCATTTCTCCTACTTTCTGTTTACCTTCAAGGAATTCCAATCAGTGACATCAGTCTCACATTCAATGCCCAAGACACTTGTCTCCATGTAGGGCTGAACCTGGATAAATATCACACACAACCAGTCTAACATCCAAGCAGAATGTATCCATCTAAATAGGAAGACAGTCAAGTTAATCTATGAACTATCATCAAAATTTGTGCTGTGGTTTAATCATTACTTGGTAACAGGGCAGATATGAACGTATACAAATATTTTCTGTCCCTTTCACTCGCCAGAATATTCACACTGTTGTTATCATCAGTTTTAGCCATAAATCAAAGATAAGTTCCATTTGACAGCAGGCAGGGCAACAACTGATAGCATTCCAATCTGCCAAAAGTCAGGGTCCATGCCTTTTACGTCAATGCCCTACAGTTAATATCAGGTTTGGTACTAGGTGGTACAAATGGTTGGTGGTATCAGCTGTTGCACTGTCTTGGGGGGAGGGGGGGGGAGGCGGCATGTACAGATGTTCAAAACATGATGTCAGAATATTACACATCAGTGTGAATTTACAGTCTCATGAAAAGAGGGCCCAGTAATTCTAGCTGCATTCATAACACACTACAAGCACCCAGTAATGGCACTTCATGGAGTAACACACGAGTCTATGCAAACCAGTACCTTTCAGGTCTCACGTGAGATGAATCCAAGCTTCATTGCTTAACAGAAAGAGTGTGGGGTTGATTTCTCCAGCACGCACCCCATGAACAGGTCAGTTCAGCTTACCATGGTTGTCTTTTACAGATGTAAAATAATGCACTTTTGTTGCACATAACACCAAAGCTTTGCAATAGATGTCTCAGTCTAGCACCAATTATGTCCAGTTCTTAGTCACTTAGCCTGTATCTTCTGCATATGCTCTTGCTGTGTGAATGGAACCAGTAGGGTAACACTTCTTTATTTACATGAAAACTGTTTTCCTGTGTGGAAGTTGAGCGTCAGGAAATTTTTGTCTGAATTTACGAAAACACTTCTTGTACCAGATGTATTTAGTGTAAATATCAAATAAATCTGCACAACAACTGGTGATGGGCGACACGAACCTTGCCTCTTCAACAAGTAGCATGGGAACATTCAGTGAATGGGCACGGTGCGGAGCATACCTGACCTGATGGGACATGACTAGTGATTTGGGTCATTTCAAATTGTGGCACTGTGTTTATCATGACATTACTGTCATGGATTAAATACAGCATAACAGCTAACCTTAACCTAAAGGATGCATATCACATTTTGATATTATGTCATGATATTATGCTTTGATCCTTCAGGCAGTTTAAAAAAATCCTTGGTTCTCACCTCTTAACCATGTCTGTTTCTGCCTCCTTCAGGCACATTCGTAACCTAAAATGATCATGGAAGTGGCACGGTCAGGATCCAGTCAACCAAGCAATTGGGCAAGGAAGGAAGCAAGCAAGCAAGCCAGAAAGCAATCAAATCAATCAACCAACCAATCGTCCAACCAACTCCATGGAGCAGAATCCCTCTTGAGAAGCTGACAGGTTCTCTGCTAGTCAGAAAATTCTCTGCATTTTATGGAATCCAAAGGTTCATTACAGGATTCACCAAGCACCACTACCTGCCCCTATCCTGAGCCAGAAGAATCCAGTCTGTGCCTCCCCATCCCACTTACCAAAAATCCATTTTAATATCAAATTTCCACCTATGCCATGGTCTTCCAAGTGGTCTCCTTCCCTAAAACTTCCCACCATAATACTGTATCTATTTCTCTCCTCCCCAGCCATGGTACCCAGCATGCTTATCTCATTCTTCTTGATCTGATCACCCGAATAATATTCGGTGAGGAATACAGAACATAGTAAATTTACTGTATGAGAAAAAGGAAATAGATTTGTATGACAAACTACTGCCCATTTCACTCTGAACTCCTTCATCCAAAGTATTAGAGAAGTTCATACACCACAGGTTAACATTTTAATTGTGCTGGTATTTCAAATTACTGCCCAGAATGGAGCATTTGAAACTTCAGAGTATCCTTAAATACATTCATGACCATCCACAGCACTGTGGCCATCAGCAGATGAGGAGTTAAATATCTGTACAGTGCACCAAGGTTCGCACTGTAGGGTTAAGCCATATATCCATACTAAAAACATATTCATTCCACAACATTTGGCTTTAGGAATGGTACAATCACTGAACGTGAATAAACTTTTCATGAACTGTAACAAACAGACGATGTACTAAAAGACGTTAAAAAATGCATGTCTGAGGTATATTCTGTGATTTAACAAAAGCTTTTGACTGTGTAAATCATTAAATAATAGCTAAATTACATCCTAATGAAATTCAAACAACTGTTACAATAAGGCTCATACCCCATCTTAGACACAACACAAAATGTTGAAGGAAAATCACTTAGTGCAGCTCAGAGTTTAATCTCGGTCTGGAGAACAGGCAAATATGAAGCTCCTCAGGGGTTATTTACAGAGTCTTTCCTTATCATATTACAAGTAAATTACCTTTCTTCCAACAAAAACCTCATCAAAACCTACAATATTCATTGACACTGTAATAAAAATTTCTAGTACAAATGTCTAACATGTACAACTGGTTTACTGCAAAGTACAGTGTCTCCACAGTACAGTGCAATTACACACAGGAGTCCACAAGACAGTGTCTCCATGATAAGACCAAACACTGAAGACCATAGCCAGGGGTCTCGACCACACATCATCGGAAGTGGTTCACAACAGATGTTTGGACACAGAATAATATTTTATATTTCTTATATATTTTAGGCTTAAAAATCTTATGTACATATTGTTTTATAATTTTAAATCTACATATATGACATACAAACTGCAGCATATGTAAAATTACCATTCTGTGACCTGCTACAAGCTGCTTATTGTCTACAAATGATTAACTTGCTGATGACAGCTAGATAACTCAGCTGAAACATTTGGATGTTATGTAAATAAAGTGCAGTAGTTGGTGATAAATAAAAACTTATGGCTGTAAAACAAATGCACAGAGGAAGCATAATATTAAACATCAGCATGAGAGATTTAATTTGGTTCATCTGAATGTCACAGGAATACAGTAAACCTTCATCCAATGCAGGCATATACCTCTTTGAATGTGGTGCATTCACGGACTCCCTACTGGACAAAATTGGTGCTGCATGGGATTAATGAGTATATCGGAATGCAGCCACAAAAAAGTCAAAGTAAAGAAACAGTAAAATTACAAATATACTGTGATGATATTCATATATGCGTGAACTATCAGACACCTACACATTAAATTGAGGGCGCGTGGGGAGGGGGAGGGGGGCTGCTGCAGCCCCCCCCAAACCGAAATTTAAAAAATACGAGATATCCAGATATTATTACATCAAAAGTTTTATGTGACACCCCGTTCAGCTGAAATCTGCCACTGAAGTTGCCTGACTAATATGCTGAATTTTGAAAAATATATCAATCAAATTAAAAAAAAAAAAGATAGGACACTGATTGCGTCAAGGACTGTGTAGTTATACTTGCAAGTACATAAATGCAGTTGCAAACAGTGTTATGTTGTACTTACTTTCTATAACACAATTTTTAAAAATCGAACATATATATATAGCCTCAAGGGCAGCCCCCCCCCCCCCCCCTCAAGGAAGAATTCTGGGTCCGCACCTGCATTAAATTATAATATCAATGATATTAAAGTGAAATACAAGTAGAGAGCCGGGCATCAAACTCCATCATATCAGGTGCAGAAGCTGATGGTTTATGATCAACATGTGAATGGTAAACTACAGGAAGGCAATAAAGCGCAACTTAAGACAGTAACAGCATTATCAAAACTGATACCACAGGATCCATACAGTTTTGTAAGTTCAAGAGAAAGAAACCACACAACGGCAATTGGATTGAATATTTACAGTGGTGCAAATACCAAATATAATTAAGTTTGTTAGATAGATAGATATAGAAATACACACACCAAATTTAAATAGGCTTTGGCTTTCTAAATAGTAGCTACTGCTATTTTTCATACACTACTACATTTTGTCTAGCAGACCGTATATAGTGTAATTTTTTACACATCGCATATAATTTTTCACATTCATTTTACGCATTTAATTACAGGCATGGTGGGGAGGATTTACTGTACTGTGCTACTCAAAAAAGAATACTGGTAATTAACAAAAATATGAATGTTTCTGTTATTGTTTTGTGGACAATTGGGCTTAGTGAGTGCACATATTATACATTTAAATATCACACGCAATAACTGATGCAAGACACATGAGTGTTGAAGTTTTCACAGTGGTGCGGTTAAGGACTTGATCCACTGGGATAGGATGCCACATCACTGGCTAACTGTTTCCCGACATGTCACAGGAACATAGTAACTTCAAAATGCCACAAACCAATTACACAGTGATGTGGCATCCTATCCCAGCAGCATAAAATCCTCAATATAGGACACATTTATAGAAAACAGAAATTATTCTTGGACTTACGAAATGAAACATTTTTCCAAGCAACAAATTCTATTTTGCTCAGCAGTAACTGCAATTCATTTACTCAGCATGTAAGCTTTAGGCTGTGTACAATTGTGCTTGTAGCTATTGAAATGAGACTGACAGCACAGAACTTCTGTCTTCCATTGGTACAAACAATATGTGTAATCTGTTTAAATAATGATGTATGTATCAAGTTAAACACGTGTAGTAATTCTAAACGTTCTTCCAGATATATATTTTAAACTGCTTGAAAACATTTACTGCTTTTATGTTTGTCTTTTGATTAGATGAGCTTGAAAACTCCTATTTCTTGCCTAGGAGTTGGGGTAGTTGCGTAAGAGAATTTTGTAAAACAGTCCAATTAAACGGGTCTCACTTTAGAGTTGGTAACATTATATCTGTGTGCATGTTTATTATTTGTGCCATTATAATTTACACGCAATTTTAAAAACTATTTTATAAAAATCATGTCAAAATCTCCAAGCTGACATCCAGTTACGTTACAGGGAAAATTAAAACTGAAAAAAGAAAAAAATATGTCCATATTAATAAGACTGTCATATTTTTCAGTATTCCAATATGCTAGTCATCAGCTGATTTCAGTGACTGATTTTGGCTGAAGCATATGTCACATAAAACCTTGATATCATTGTGTCTACAAAATCTGTTTCTTAAAATTTTGCTTTGGGGTGGGGGGCTACAGCCCAGCAGACACACTCCCCTGGGTATGCCAATGGTCTGGAGGGTATGTTGGATGATAAACGTGGAGATGAAAGGGCTGCATGTAGGCTGCATTGGAGACAGTACTCAGTTAATGAATTCTCAGTTGCAATAATGGAATGTAAGTATAATAGTGATCACAGAGATCTGACCTGGTAAGAGTTGATTTCCTTCTGTAAACATAGTATGAACTTCTATAATTCTGGTATTTTAAAACACTGTAAAAGGTTTTGCAGAAAATGTGTAGTTTTATTATCAGGTTATTTTGTGCATGAACTGTACAGGTTACGTGTCTGAGTTAGATATGGCAAAAATGACTATAAAAGTCAAATTGGGAAAACTGTGTGCGCATGTAATTGCCACATATATTAAGGTAATGGACCAGAATTTTGTAGAGAGAACTGAGGAGAAACCCTAACATCAGGATACGAAACCTTCAGCTGGTATTGGAACCTGGTACCTCCTGAATTAAATTCAAATTTATTATAGATGTGCGAGTTGAGATCAGAAAATCAAAATTTGAATGTGTGTTTACCTGTGGTTTATTCAGTGACAATATGCATACTTAGACTATGTAGCACTAAATGGCAGTGACTGTTGCACTGCTGCAACGTACATGTAAGGAGCCTGTCGTCCTAATATCCAGGACTGCGCTGACATTTGCTTGAACAAAATGAAGAATGTCACAGAAAACCTTCACCTGTTACATCCAGAATATGAAGCAAGAATGCTGTTTATCTGAATGTAATGTTCCATACAAATGGTTTTACAGTGCCCCGTAACTATGTGCACAAATGCTAACAGTATGCACTGGCATAGTACTATTTCCAGTTCAGGCAACATACATTTTGGGATGGGGGTAAAAAAATTAGTCTTGATGGTTGCTAAACAAAAACTATGATGAAGGACCCCTCTGACATGCGGCAGTTACACATACTTCATGCATATAATCATAGTGATGAAGGAAAAGAGAAAGGTGTGAATAACAAACCATCTAGTTTGCAACACTGCATACTTAATTTCATAACCAGGCAAAGCTTTGCACTGAGAAGCATTATTATTAGCAGACTGTTATTTAGCACAAGTGAAATTGAAGCTGAAGGTATAAAATACTTATATGGCATTACTTCAGTGTCCTCCACATTTTGTCTGCAGAAAAATCTTGACTTCAAAATTTTCATATAAAATTCTAAAACATGAAAGCTAAGGACAAACACTCTACTGGCTATATAACTCAAAGCAAAGAGACCATTTGGAAGATCTAAGCACAGACAGGTGGTTAAGATTAAAATGAACTTAAGTAAATATAACAGAATGGTGGGACTTTAAGTCATCTGGCTCAGGGTACGCACAAGTGGCTGGCTATTGTGAATAGGATAACAAATCCTTACGCTTCCACAAAATGTGAGGAATTTCTTACCTATCTAAGGACCCTAAAGACGGCAGTAGGACTGCAGAATGTGCACATTATTTGAATGTCATTTTAAAAGGCTATCTTAGATGATTCGCACAGTATATTATACATGGCACTAGACAAATAGCAAATTGATACCCTCCTGCAAGAGAATATTGCCAGTTTATATCTATAGCAGACCAGTTACCCTACCTTGTTTTATGATGTTACAACGAATTTGGCCGGTGTTTAAACAGAAGACTGAATAAACCTTTCACACAATGCACTTACATATTTCCGGTCACACAACCGGTAATCCTGCTGCAAACTTTTCAAACAAAATTAAACTGCTTAAGGAACAAAAGGACTGCAGCACCATACGCCGTACATTTGTTTGGACATTACCGGTAAAAAAATTAAAGTACCCACACATCATAAATAAAAATTATACAGTAACACTTGGCTCGTACGGCCACAGAGCTGTACAGGTCCCACCTGCAAAAAACACAAAAGGACATGCATATATAAAATGAAATCCGTGACGAGAAAACGCTGTAGTTTGTGTTAGGCATGCAGAAAAAAACTTCAGTTCCACAATAAAAATGAAACTTACCACCACAAAACAAGACGGATGACTAACAATAAACACCCATCCCACAAACAGCAATCAACCAGCTAAACGCGAAACCCCTCCAACTGAAGTTGCCATGTTGTGATTGGGTCAGACCGTGGCTCGAGGGATCATATAACTCGCTACTTCTCTGACACCTGCTGTCGCCGGTAGGAAATACTTGCCACTGAATCCAGTTACTGGTACAGCGGATCACAGATAGATGTCTATCCGCGCTCTGTACGAGCTATTCCACTTGAAGCAGTCGTGGCGAGTGGCTATGAATAAACTTGTCTCACACAGAAATGACTCCACTGAACATTCAGAGCACACCTCACAAGAGATACACAATTCAGAGCTACTCATTTTATTGTCTGAGACTTTTAAGTTAATGTATTTCCGAGCGGATGAAAAATATTTTACCAAATATTTTCGGTCCACCATATCTCCGATCAAAATCTGGCAGAAACCCAAAATAATACATTTTTTTTCCCAACAACGACAAAACGAACAACCAATGGTCAAAGTAATCTCACAGATACAAAAGCAGAAGGGAGAGTCATTGTTACAAAAAAATCGGAAGCACTGGATGACGAGTGTCGTTTTTGCTTCTTAAACTATTACACTGGGTGTGTTACCAGAAATGTAACGTCTGGTACCATGAAATACGTGTTGGTGCAAAAGGCAAGAGGCAATTCACTTGTGGTAGTTGCCTCATATCAGAACTGTACCATGAAGTGATCAGAATTGTACCTACAGAAGTACATTTTCAATCAGTTGTAAGAAGTTTCCTGATTTTTATTATAATTATACTATTAAGCATTTTTATTTGAAAAGTCTGACTTACTCATTAAGCTACACAGAACATGTTTCAGTACTGATACTTTTATCTTGTTCATGTATTTTACACGCTGAAGCATATTTTGTCGAAAATGATCAAAACTGTACCACCTTACCATATATCCCTCTCTCACTTTTCACTCAGAAACAAACTTGTAATCATGGAAACCGTGGCGACATCCAAGGCTAGGCATATATATATATATATGCGTGTGTGTGTGTGTTTATAGCTTACACCTGACACCGAATCCTGTCACATTCGGCAGCTTTAGAACATTAATATGATGCACATGTAGCTTCGAAATAACTGCTGTGGCATGCAACAGAAACCTTGCTCTCTAAAGTCCATTTTTTTTAAGCTGTACACCTATATATACCTACAATCTGGCATGTTAGAAAGTACAACACTGTGCATGAATAATGACCTACGATGAAGGTGGATATTAAATAACCAGACTTCTCAAAATTACTTTATTAATGAAATTATTGTATCTACATATTATCTCCATCGAAGTAATTTGCATCAGAATCTCTCCACAGCCTTAATTCAACCCTTCTAGGCCTTGAAGCATCCTGTGAAGTCATTTTGCGAGAATGCTTTAAGAAACTCTGCCATCTTCTTATGGATGTCGTCAGTTGACTGAAAGTAATTTCCTATCAGCAAAATTTTTAATTTTGGGAAAATAAGACAGTTGCTCGTGTCCAAGAGTTGAGTGTGGAGCATTTTCAAGCACTGGTACTTGGTTTTTCAGCTAAAATCTGGCAGACTGAAATTGCTTTGTCTTAGTTCAATAAGCCAGCACTGACTCCATGATTCTCTTCCCTTACTTCCAATCCTTCCTTGTGATTTTGTTTGAAAATGGTTTATCTTATGGCTTAGTGCTACATATTCAACCACAGTTATTACTCTAAATATCCCTGTAGTTTTTTCAACACTATGTCAATGTAATGGAGTGTGGCTTGTGACATGAATGTGGTGATATATAGCAGTGATTATTACGGTCAATTCACATTATATGGCACAACACTACAAAATATTCTTGTATGGTTTTGACCTCCGTGAGTTCAAAACCATACGGAGGCCCTATGCTCCATTTAGGAGTTAACAGGATATCATCATCATCATCATCATCATCATCATCATCATCATCATCATCATGCTTTTGACACTCTTGAATTCACACTAGCCTGTCACCAATAAGCAACGTTAAAGACAGAAAAATTCAGTGTCATTTGGATTGGAAGAAAAGAACATTTTGCCTGTCTGTGCCTGTCACTGCTTGCCATTGCCTGATAGTGTGAACAAATGCTCAGCATATGTCATGACAGTACAGAGCAGATAGTTTACAGTTTCACTTCGTGTGTTTACATATTCAGCACTGCATTTTCTAAATTAAACATGGACAGTGAGAAACTTATCTAGGTTGTTAGAGAACACAATGAACTGTATAACTTATCGAAGAGCAAGTATAGTGATAATTTGTGTAAGGAAAGAATCTGGAAGGAGATTGCGGAAGAAATGAAACGGGCTGGTAAGGTAAATACATTTTGAATCCTTTAAAGATAGACCAAACACACCTGATTTAACTTAATTTTTAAAAGCACTTTAAATATTGCAATATTGGGTATTGTAAAATATACAGTACATTGATATGACACGTGTTTTGTGCAATAGATAGATATGTGCATAAGTAAATTTTATTACTAACAAGTTTCACAACAAATTTCACTTATCCACATACAGTATATAGAAGACTAGTCTGACATGTTTCGACCACTTCTTATAGCCATCTTCGGGCAGGACTGATACACAAAGTACACCCTGAACAGATTACAGATAAAAGTGTCCATTCATAGTGTACATAGCATGATGTTATACAGGACTTACCACTCAACAAGCTTGAAGTGAATTTCTCAGTTGTAGATGCTTGGATGCACGTGATTTTGAGTCATGTAGAACTTTAATCTGTGTATACTGTCAACACCACACATGGATATTGTAGTTGTGTATTTGCAATGTATCTTACCACATATTATTGACAGAGTTAAAGTTCAACTCCGTATGGGGCCTACATCTATTGTACTGTATATCAGTGCTCCAAGAAGACAGTTATAAGGAATGGGCGAAACATCTTGAAGTAGTCTCCTGTGTATGTGGATAGGTGAAATTTGTTGTGTAATTTCTTGGTAACAAAGGTTGTTGATATACCATATTACATTATTGTATTATGTCAAAAATTAGTGACAAACTGATTTCTGACAAGTACGGTGCGTTAATTCAATACTACAATCAGTCTCGCCATTCAACGTGTCCTTCAGATGGACAAAACAATTCTTTAAATGTATTCCGTACCTGAAACAAAGTGTCTTCTGAGTTCCCTCCTTGGCGGGGTATTGCCAAAACACAATTTGAAATCCCACTGTCACAATTACTGCCTTATTCACAGTTTCCTCTACATTTTCTATTAAAGTTGTGTAAGATGCAGGCTGCTAGCATTATTCTGCCAGCATTTGCAGAATTGGATTGCAACTTTAGGTTATATACTCTACATTTTTTATATAATATACCAAAAGCATTCTCGCTAACTTCTCTGGCTCATGAAAGTGTGCAGTCGAACTGTTTTTGTTGTGATTTATCTCCACCTATTTTGTTAGCAGGATAAGGTCTTGATAAATAACGTTTCAGAGGAAACGCTTTGTCCCCTACTATGACATAAGGCAATTTCTTATCTGTTCCTTGTAGCTCTATATCTTCTGTGATGTTCATGGTTTTATTTTCTAGAGCTTTTTCCAGATTTGAATTTGCAAAAATGCCTCTATTGCTATCTTTCCCCTAGGAACCAATATCTAGACCATAAAGTTATATTTAGCATCAACCAATACAAGCAATACATTGGACAAAGTTTTTTGCACTTAAAATAAAGGGATTCACTATTTGTAGATGCAATTCCGAACATACGCTTGCCAGCAAGCGCTCCCAGCAGTTTGGAAAATTCCAAATATTCCAGAAATCAAATGATATTTGTTCTCAATCTTCTTTTGATGGTATGGACATAACTTCAGATTTCAACCATGTTCAAGAACATCTTTTTGTTAAGATCTGACCACTAGCAGGAAATCAGTAACATATTTTCTTATGCACAAAGGAGGAAGCAGACTACTGTACGAAGAGTAAACACCTAATTTATTTGCATATATTGTGCAAATGTAAAAAATAATTTCTAATTTTTAAAGGCATTTCTGTTCTTTTTATTATAGTGACTAACAAACATTGGCCATTTCTTTTAATAAAATAAAGTATGTAACCGACCTGAGACAAACGGCACGCTTCCCTTTTGGTGTTGCAGCTTCTCTGTAGGCTGTACATATCTTGTTTTGAGAGACGGCACTATACTCTTGAAAGTAAAATGGTAAATTGTTGGATTGACAATCTGAAATATTTATAAAATTTTATTTCATCCTCTATTTATTCGTGATATAAAGTAGCAAATTCTCCTTCAGCTTCTAGTTTACATAATATTTTATGGACCCAAATGCAATTACGTTTTGATGTTTTGTTGTCCTCCTCATCTAATACTAGAACTATGCACGCCGAACCCTTAAATGAAAGTTGTTTAAACACTTCAGATCAAACAACACTGTCAAAAGTATCTTCAACTCAAAAAAACATTTTCATTATTATTGAGCTCAAAAAGAAGACTGTCAGCTGCCGTGTGTGTTAACTGCTGGTAGATATGAATGCACACTGGTTTTTGTCCTGTCATGTCGTGTTGTATAATGTGAATCGACCTTTATGCGTACACTTGCTGTGGTGGTCAATTGCCAAGGCCAGTAACTGGGTACTATCTTATTTTCTTAACAACCACTCTTCGTAAAACTATCTTTAACCAGCCGAACGGGATGCCGGACCTACCATGCTTTACGTTACAGATTTACAAAAAAATGTAAACAGTCACTGCATGTCAGTTAATATTTGTAGGCCTACTTCTGGTTTAGCAGGTAACACGAATCATAGATTTAAGCAGCAGTAGGCTTACAAAATACATTTGAACTTTTAAAAAATCTTTCAGACGACTCTGTTTGGCACAAAGCAAAAAGACAGTATGAGCTATGTCTCTCAGACCCATGTCAATTCAATAGTCTCTTCAGAACACTTTGAGATTTGAGTTTCTCACAGCGGTACTCTGAGGATGACTCTACTATGGGGGCGTAATACACTGAAGCCAGGTAGAAACTTACTAACGTTTCAGACGAATTTGTTGCCACCGTACTCAGGGTAAATGAATGATGACGGAGACAGCAGATTGCTCTGAAACGTCGGAAGACTTCTGCCAGACCAGAAGGCATCATATGGAGAAATGCTTTCCTAACCAAAACACGCAGGTAATATGGAGACTATAACTTCGTCTGTGTTGATACAGTAAAGACGCAAGGTTGGTCTTGTACGATTTTTTCCGCTGTTTTGACTTGCTTGGTTTGATTAAGTTCCATCACGATATTCTCCAGAGACTTGCCTGTGGTCTCGGGAACAAGAAAGAACACGAAAGATATGCCTGTCGCTGATACTGCTGCGAAAAACCAGAAAGTGATATATGGGCCAAGCCCGTCTACAGCCACTTGATACAGCTTCGTTACAATCACGAAACATAGAGAAAGCAGCATGGAGCCGATGGACAGCGCTAAGCCCTTTACATTTGAGGGGAACATCTCTCCCATCATGGCTATGGGCAGTGGCCCAACACCCAAATAGTAAGTTACTAGGAACACCACAACACAGGCAAGAGGTACCCAATCATAGACCGCCGTGTCCACGTCTGTTCTCAAGCGGACATACTGATAAGCGCCCATTACGGCCAGGGACATGGCGCAACCAGACGTGGAGACCATCAGCAGAAGCCTGCGTCCTAGGCGGTCCACAAGAAAGATGGTCCCAAAACTGACCAAAACCTGAATACAGCCCACAACAATCGCAGATTCACTAGACTTAATGGTGTTGCCCGGCGTTATTTCGAACACACCCTGCGCATTGCTCAGGATCGCCATAATGCCACCGAACTGTTGGATGGCGATTAGGCCGATGCCGACGATCAGAGCTCGACGCGTACCTCGGGTCGCGATCAGATCGTGTGGCCTGCCCTTCTCCTTCATCTGCTGTTGCAAGGCCGTCTGGATGTCTGCCAGCTCCTCCTGTCGTTAAGGCAAAGGACAGGGATCTGTTATTGGCCTAAGTTTCTGCTCACAAAGCTGTTGGGTTTAACCTTGCACGCTCGCACGCCTGTTCTGTCGTAATGCTCTTAATATGTTCACGTGGTGCATCCATTACCACGAATGAGACTCCAGTGACAAAGTCATGGTGTCAGTACAAATAAAAAGCCATCCCTATAGAGGCTTGGACAGGCCCGGGGGGGTTCCAGGAGGTTGAGCCCCCCAGCGTTCAAGACAGTCGGCACATGAAGGCGGTACGTTCGTCGGTACAAATACCACCAAAAAATTTAATAAACCTTAGCTGTGTAGCCGTAACCACTCATGTGAAGCAGGCAGACTTGGTACAACCAAACGTTTCAGGCTACACAAAGCCGGGATAGTTCTCTCCAGGTACGCAGCCAAAACCTTTCCTTGCGGTGGGGGGGCTGACCCTGAGGCTATGTATAATTTATGTTATGTTGTAAGTACAACATAACACTGTCTGCAACTGCATGTATATACATACGAATATAAGAATGTTCCATGACTCAATCACAGTGTCCTATTTTCTTGTTTTTTAATTTCATGAATTTATTTCCAAAATTCTAAACAGCCGATTTCAGTGGCTGATTTCGGCTGAAGTGAAAATGACGTAAAACTTCTGATATCATAATATCTACAAAATCTCTGTTTTTTAAATTTCGGTTTGGGGGGAGGCTGTAGCCCAGCAGCCCCCCTTTCCTTGGGTACGCCCCTGGTTCTGTAAGTTAAGTGACTTGATAGGGTCGGAATTATTGGCAGGAAGATGGATCTTTTGAAATGTCCATACCAATTACTGGGCCTACTCGGCCCCGTATCCAATTAGGCTCTTACCCACAGAGCATAAAACTCTTCACATTATGGCTAAGATAGGAATGAGTGGAGCTCACCTCCGCTGTTCCATAGGTATTCAGTTTTTTATGACGTATTTTATGTTAATAAGAACACATGTTATTTGTTTAATGTCTTAACGCTGTAGAGAAACAGAAGCATTAGTGAAACTTTAGAGGAAGCTATGCAAATTGAGGACAGTTCTTGCTGTAGTGGAGAAGGTAAAGGCAGGTGCATATCATCCTTGCTCTCTCCACACACACACACACACACACACACACACACACACACACACACACACACACACACACACACACGTCT
>BLKM01000286.1:922153-947178 GCA_013340265.1 Coptotermes formosanus
ACACACACACACACACACACAGCATCTTCTGAGTTACACTTTTCGTCTTTAAATTGCATGAAAAAGCCACGTTCATAATTCACTTCTTCCACAAACTACAGTAAAAGTAGCGGTAAGGTGGAGGGGGGGGGGGCAACCAAATTTTATGACAGTCAGGATCTTACTTGTAAAAAAGAAAGACGAGATGAGATGCGGATGCAGCCAGCTTAGCAGCTATAAAAATGTATCCAGTATTTTATTCGGACAGTTTGAAGGGAAGAATAGAATACCTGGAAAACCATGGCGTAGATGGGAGAATAATATTACACCCGGCTTTAAAGAAAATGCGTGAAGATATAAATTGGGTAAATGTCGCTTTGGAGAAGCCCCTTGTCAATATACTGGCTGATATTTGGGTCCCTCAGGTAGAAAATTCCTAGATTAGCTAAGCGACTACTAGTTTTTATGTTTCGTAAAAACGAACGCTACGTTCGAGTTGGTGGCACCACTGTTTTATTTCGGAAGTCCCCGAGTCTGGCTATTTCGGTTGGAATATTTGTGGCTTTCTTCAGTTCTGCTGGCAGCTGATGGAATATAACTTTAAAATAGGCCACAATCACTTCCTTTCACATCCTCTCCAATTCAGTATTCACTATCACGTTATCGTAACTAATGACTGACTGTGTGGTTAACTAACAAACAAAACAACTATCCCTATGGAGCACAACCCTTTGTTGAGAAGCTAATAAATGCCACAGAAGAGGTTACAAAGCATGTGGCAATGCATCAAGCCCTGTGCCAACCATGTGGGTGCCTGCACAGATCCGCTGGATTCGTAGAATGCAGGTACAATGAAATAAAAAATCAGATATACGGTAACTTCTCGGACATCTGTATATCTGACAATTTAAGAACCACTGTAACCTTTAAGTCTGGTTACCCAAGTGGAGTGATACTTCTGTGTCACTTGTGTCGACTGTACTCCTCACCTGTATGTTTTGTCGGTTGGTCTCACCGCGCAGTCTCATCAGACTGGCTTCAGCTTCCTCTCTTCGGCCTTGCATAAGCAAGAAGTATGGTGTCTCAGGCATAAAAAGCATCAGCACCAGGTATATGACTGGGAAGATGGCCGACAGCACGCCGAGTGTTGTATAAGAGACGTAGGGCCCCAGAGAGTAACTGAACATGCTGCCCACATTCATCATGAGCTGCATCAGCGCCCCTGTAACGATTGCAAGATGCAAATCAGTCAGTGCTGAAAGACGTTTTTCTTTCCAGGCAAATTGTGGAATGGTTAGATGAGGGCTGCGGTTTTCTGGGATGTTACGCTGCGTAGAATGGTAGTTCGTTACCGACGTTTCGGGACACACTATCGGTCCCAAATTCAAGGGTCCAGCAGTGCAAGAAGAATTCTGCTTTAACATTTATTCACACTTACAAAAGAACTTTATTTCGCGCTTGCTGTAGGATTACCACAGTTAGATCGCTGCGTGCCTCTAATGACTAAATGGACACCCTGTCGTCACATATTCGCCTGTGTGAGGAGCGCCCTCTCAGGTGCGGACAAGTGGCGTCTCTGTCTTAATAACACATTATCACTCAGTATTAGAGCAGTCATATTATGATGCTGTTGAATGGATCAAGTGACAAACTGCAGAGTTGTAATCAGATTTCACGTTTGGAAATGTGATGGAGACTTCAATGATAGAGTCAGAAGTTCAAAAGATAGAAGAAGAGAGAAGGGAAAGGATGGAAGTAAACGGGCGAGAAGACAAAAGAAGGGAAGGGAAGGGAAGGGAAGGGAAGGGAAGGGAAGGGAAGGGAAGGGAAGGGAAGGGAAGGGATGGGAAGGGAAGGGAAGGGAAGAGCAGAGAAAAAAGGAGAAGGGAACAGAAGAGACGAGAAGCGCGGCGGGGAGAAGAGAGAACAGAAAAAAAAGACCAGAAGAGACTGTTATCTGGGATAGATGACGGGATATTTGGTGAGGACAGACAAGAAGGGGTACGAGAATGTGTTAGAGACGCGATCTCCTGGAGGCTATTTGGCTGGAACTGTAAACAGAAAGGTCTTTTAGATGCACTTGGGCTGCGGTAAGTAAGGAATTACTTCGTCACACAAGTGCAGGGCTTACCTAGCGTTCCTCGCACATTTCTGTCGGCGATTTCCGCCACGTAGATGGGACACACTGCGAACGTGACCCCAACGCCGAATCCAGCCACAGCCCTCGATAACAGGATCTCCGTCGCCGAACTGTAATGTGAGACAGTGGGATTGAAAGGTAAGTGAACGTATACCTATATGAAAATAATTCAGCGACTGTTAAGCATACGCCTGAATTTTATGAAGTTTACACCATGGGAGGTAACACACATTGCAATGAATATGCTCTATCCGGCCACTGTCAAGCGTCAAATATATTTGCTTCCATGCAGTTCTACACGACCAGAAGAAGAAACTTTAGACAACTGTGCTTTATTTAACGACGCTGTTATTAGTTCAAGCTAATAACTTGTAGCCATGAAGAGTAAGCTGACAATAAATTGGAAATATTTTGGAAGAAGAGGCCTAGTTGTAAATGTTATGCCAGTACGTAATTGCATCAAGGGACTCAGAGAGGCCATGACTTCTCAGTCAAAAGACTCTGACTTAGCATTGCCTAAATACAAGGACAAGCATGTACTGCGTCAGCCATTTTCCTCGGCCCCAAGACTAAAAGTTTCTGAAGTCATCTGGTAAAAATGGTCCGTAAATGGATTTCCGATTTGACATTTTATTACTCAGAGCCACATTAAGTAAAAATTTTAAGACATGCCAACTGAAAGACCAGTTAAAAAGTTTTACGAACAATAATTAGTTATTGACACGATGCAAGGTGATCCCTACGAGTGGCTCGATTAACATCAAACTGATCTGCAGCCTCGCTCCACGCAATATGCATAATTTCTTGCTCAAATTTGCACAGGCCTCTCTGATCCGTCTCTGAAGCTCGTACAGTGTCGTCTGCCGAGTGGGGGAACCTTGACATTGTCCTTCATATAACCCCCAAAGAAAAGAGCTTCATTGGTGTCAGAACAGGTGATTTCGGAGGCCATATTTTAGGGCCACCACGTCCGATCCAATGATTAGACACACGTTCATGAAGGCAAGACGTCGCTTCAGTATGGAATGGCAGGGGGCACCGCCTTGATGATAACTAAGGTCTGTTACGTTCTCCTGCACCTGCAACAATAACCGTCCACATAGCATGTCTTGCCATCTCTTTATCTTTCATCTAACTCGACGTTTTCTGAGAAGTTTTCCCACGCATTTTTTGTATGTATTTTACTGTCCCCTTCCTAACCATGTTCCCCAGCCTACTGCAGCTCCTAGAACCCCACCTGATCTTTTGTGATGACTTTAATTGCCCAGTTATCTAGCGTAAGTAAGTGTTCATTTAGGCCTTCTTGAAATGCTTTACTGAGTGTATCTTCACTCAACACAAACAGTAACAGACCACGTTTCACATCCGTACAACTGACGAAATTGTTCTGTGTATTCTGATAGGCCTACACAGCATTTTTATAGTAGGCCCTGTATGGAACAGCTGTCAAACTGACTAGTAACAAGTCTTTTAAAAATACATCCTTCTTTTATTGCACCATGAACCTCACTTCTGCTTACAGCGCCCAGAATCTTAACTTACTGAACTTCCCGAAATAGTTCATTGTGTATACGTGTGTACAGCATCATTACGACATGTGTTCGTGTCACATTCAATGTTTACTGCTGAAAGCGGTACCGCTGCACACTTGTATTTGACAGGCGTCTGTTTTTAACTGCGAAAGGGACAGAAATCATCTTCCGTGGCTCTACTCAGTCCGTCCAGGCTAAAGGCTGGATATTACATTCATTAGGTCGGGACTGCTTTACTGCAAATCCTGCTGAGTTCATAATTCACGAACTACCTATCATCATTAAGACTACACCTATGTATCTGTAATTGAAACCAAGTAAATGCACAGTCATAGCGCGCAGTCCATTAATCTATTTATTTCTCCAACGGACTGTGTGCTAGAACTGCGCATTTACTTGGTTTTAACTACAAATATTAATATCTTTCTTTCTTTCTTTCTTTCTTAGTCCTTCCCTCTTCTAGCTACTTGTTCACAGCAAGTATCGAGGGTTTTGTGATTTCGTTTGATCACACTCAGACACACACCACAGTCGGTAGGACTCCTCTGGACGAGGGATCGGCCCGTCGCAGAGACCTCTACCTGACAACACAACACTCACAGGAGACAAACATCCATGCCGCCAGTCGGATTTTTTTAATTTCTCCTCGTCCTGTTTGTTCCTTTGATCCATTTTTGTACCTCTGAATCCTTCCTTCCTTCTTCATGTCACTTATGTTCCGTACTATTGTTCTTATACAACAAACACAACAAAAAAATCCATGCCCCCGGTGGGATTCGAACCCGCAATCCCAGCAAGCACTCGGCTGCAGACCTACGCCTTAGACGGTGCGGCCACCGGGATCGGCACAGGTATTAACCTTTTAAAGCCTAGCGGTAACTTTACATACGACCAGGTTTAACATTAAAAAATTCTACGTGGTGCCCACATTGCGTTTATGTGTTTTGTACGGATCTCAGAACAAACAGCAAATTTGCCTTATAAAACATTAAGAGACTGGTTTTTATAACCGAAGTGGAGAGTGTTTACAGCGCGGTACGCACTGAGTCCTTATATAAAACAGATACGCTTCGTCTTTAAAGGGTTAATGTCACTGTGCGGAGATGAATTACATAGATCTGTGTAGTTTGAGATCTGACAGACCAGTCAGTAAAGTACGAAAAACTCACTGTCTGAACACTGCACTGTAAGGAACCCTTGCTTGCTCCTACAGGTCTCGTTAAGCCCTCTGTCTCTATTTTTGTTCTGGTCGTGCTAAATGTCGTCCGTTCGGTCGGTAACGGAAGGCCAATTGCAGAAGGACATTTGTCTGCATGCTTCTCAAATAAGTTTAAAGCCCCTATTCTGACGCGGCAGCAGCAGTTGTTCCCGGAACGTCTGGTTCATCACCATGAAAACTCAGTCTCGCTTTTCTGTCTTAATATTTTGTATTGTCCGTGTATTATGTCACTATTAAAATCGAATTAAATACATTATTAGGCTACACACACATTACCTTACATTACCATATCTGCGACATGTTTCGGCTAACATCGAGCCGTCATTAGGGAGATAAATACAAAGAAACTTGTATATGTGAGTGTACATTTACACAGGAAAGAACGATATACGCGTATCTTGGAATATAAGCGCCATACCCATGCCGCTATTCCTTGTATACAAATAGACGCATACGGAGTGCTCTCCTGTGAAATTGTATACTGACATGTATATTGACATATATACTCGTATGTTCCTTCGAATTGTCTCCCTCAGTATGAGCCGTAACATGGCGGAGACAAAACTAACTAACTAACTACCTAACTAACTAACTAACTAACTAACTAACTAACTAACTAACTAACTGACTGACTGACTGACTGACTGACTGACTAACGAACTAGCTAACTAACTAACTAACTAACGAACTAACTAGCTAACTAACTGACTGACTGACTAACTAACTAACTAACTAACTAACTAACTAACTAACTACTATCTAACTCCATGGAGCAGAATCTTTCTTGAAAAGCCAACAGGTCCTTAGCTAGTCAAGAAACTCCCCGTATTTTATGGAATCAGAAGGTTCATCACCGCATTCACAAGAGCCCGCCACCCGTCCCTATCTTGAGCCAGCTCAACCCAGTCCATGACCCCCTCCCATCCCACTTCTCGAAGATGGCGGAAATATAGTAACACGTGTATGTAACCCGACAGTATATTTCGTTGAATTTTAATAAATACTAGTTTTTCAAATTTTTTCGGTAGTCTGCATGTGTTCAGTGACAGCCAGTGTTCGTCTGTCGCCACAGTTTCTGTGCTGGTATCATCTAGCGAAATCTAATAGTGTTCTCAAAGATGCTACATCTTATAGCTGTGATTCTCTTATTGTAAAATCCAACTTGTCCACACGCTAGACGTGATAGCCCTGCGCAGGGCTACTACCCTATCCAGGGATCTGACGGTCACTTAAACTCTGTGCAGATTTATAACCAGTGTAGGTGCTTCCATCTACTGTCCCTGTTGTACAGATTTGTTACAGGACGTTCAAGAACTTCTGCACTATTTCTGTAGCATCCAAGTAATGTCTCTTATGGTCTGATGTCACAGTTAGTTCTATGGGCTACGACTAAATGCATGGGGCATGCAGTTGGTTGAAGCACTGCGCTACAAACCGGAAGGTCACGGGTTTGATTCCCGATTGTGTCATCGGAATTTTTCATTGACATAATCCTTCCGGCCGCACTATGGCCCTGGGATCGACTCAGCCTCTAACAGAAATGAGTACCAGGAATATTTCCTGGGGGGTAAAGGCGGCCAGTGCGTAGGACTGACAACCTTACCACCTTCAAGTACCGATTGCCTTGAAATCTGGGAGCCTCAACCTCGTGGAACCCTCAGGGCCTGTCCAGGCCTGTAATGGGACTGCTTACGACCAAATGCTCCATAACGACAATTGCGGTTCTAACGGTACACTCATAAAGGTAAGAATTTTCTAGTAAGAAACGCCGTACAATCTTACAAACAGATAATGAAATTTCGAAGGTGCTTGCCAGCTTCATCATCGGGGTGTATACGAATTTTCATCGACTCCATCTACCACATACTGCAGGAGGCAGATTTCACTGAAACAGCTGTATGATATATATCATGCGAACTACACAGCATTAAACCCCAAAAGACTTCCCTTCTCACCATAAATTATTTATTAAAAAAATTGATCCACCTCATTATCTCATTACCTTGCGAAGATGATTAGCAACCATGCCAGGAGGAACGGCAGCGCTGTGCAGAGCAGCAGCGCCTTGCGGCCATATTTGTTGACAAGGTAGCCAGCGGGAAACGGAGTTAGGATCCCGCCCACACCCATTATGGACACGATCCATGACCCTTGATCTCGGGTGATAGGAATGGGAGAATCCTCAGCCTCCAGCTTGGGGAGGGTTGGTGAAGTCCAGGACGCAATGGAGCCCGCGATCAGGAAGGTGAGAGTGGCTGCAACAAGAACAGGGTCGATGAATGGCGTAGGCTATCCTGTGTTCTTGATGGGCAGTTAAACAGGTATGAGTGGCTACAACAAGAACAGAGTGATGAATGGCGTAGGCTATCCTGTGTTCTTGATGGGCAGTTAAACAGGTATGAGTGGCTGCAACAAGAACAGGGGGTGGCTAACTGGATGTGCTGACACCAACACTTTTGATAGTACCTCACAACATATAGTTACATTGTAGTATCTGTGACAGTATCTTCAGATCCATCCGTCTGCCTTCCTTTCCTTGCTAAAGTTTTTGCAGTCTTTACTTTCACGCGTCCTCGGCTTTTCTGACTCCTCTGGTAAGAGGCCTTGTCCGAACCTACATGCAAATGAGTCACAGTCACTGTTATTTTGTACGTATGAGAATATGGTTCAGGATTTCTTCATATAATCCAATTCTCTCATAAAAGCACGATCACGTAATATTTGTCTCCAACCTCACCACCCGCTATTTTAATGTTCAAATAGACGCTAGCAGAAATGCCGCGTTTTGTCCGTCTACTTTGCGTTGCGTTTCTTATAATGAACCGCTTTATTACATTCCTACTACTGCAGTGTCCTTTGAAAGTTTGAAAGGGAAATTTGAAAATTCCCATCTCCAGCTAACATTCAGGCCTATGTGGGTCTATATATATATATATATATACATATATACATACATATATATATACATATATATATATAAACCCCTCAACTCGCACGCTATTATACGGTACGTGCCGACCACCTTTCAAACTACGACATTGCTGGATACGCGTGCTACGTAGGCAAAGATCGAGACTTCAATACCGACTATCGACCTACTCTTTACGTACCTTTATGGTAGGCCTAATACCTTGGTCAATACTTCTTAAAATGAGAAAAGCTTTAGACAAGAGTTGTAGAGAAAACCAAAATACATTCATCTTCAATAATTTTTCCTCCGAAAATCGTGCCGTTTATGAAATAATTTGGGAAAACACAAAATGCATTTTTGCATTTCCACTGCAACAATGCTTACGCGAACGCAACACAATATTAACACTGCCTAGCTTGTTAAGCTTATTTTCGCATAAGTTTTCCCTCTCCATTATTTGCACTACTGGCGACAGGGGCCGATCCCAGTGGCCACGCGGTCTAAGGTGTAGGTCTGCGGTCGAGTGCTTGCCGGGTTCGTGAGTTCGAATCCCACCGGGGGCATGAATGTTTGACTCTTGTACAATGTTTGTGTTGTCAGGTAGAGGTCTCTGCGACGGGCCGATCCCTCGTCCAGAGGAGTCCTACCGACTGTGGGGTGTGTCTGAGTGTAATCAAGTGAAAAAAAAACAACCTCGACACCTGCTGTGAACAGGTAGAAGAGGGCAGGACTGCGAAACGAAAGGACAGGGTACTGTCATTAATTATAGAACGACAGCGTATTGTCATTAAGTATAGAAGAGTAAGAAATATATAGGTATTATTTATAATGTGGCGTACAGACATTTTTCTCTTGATTTGGCCTTTGTGCCCACAGCGCGCTTACCAGTTTTCCAAACATATAGCGTAAATCGATCTAGGTTTCAGAGTAGAAGCGCGTTTCATTCACGATATTATCCTTGTTACTGGAACTACAGAGTTGTGTTGGAAGTTCCCAACATAAACTACGAATGTACCTAGATTTGAAGCTAAAAGCATGGAGTAAGTAGGTCGACACGTCTGAATTACCGTTGTGCAAGTAGCGAGTCAGAACTACTACGTACAGTGACCATGGACACTTGTTACCGTGACCGCTTCGCTATTTACAAGGACCGAGGAAGTTTCTGGATGAAAGAACCGCTGATATTAAGTGGGAAAATGCTGTGTTTTAATATAGAGTCTATATACGGGAGTAGCATTACATAAATCTACAGTCGTTAATCGGCTTGGGTATAAATAATTGATTATGGTGTTGGAGTAACTTATGCTAAAAGGGTAACGTAGGAGAATTCTACATAAGAGTTCTTAATTATATACTATGTACAAAACCATATCTAAATTCGCTTCGTGAAACTCCGTTATAACCGAAGTACCATCAATTTGCCTAACGAAAAGACACCATAACCCTTCTAGAAACGCGGTTTGATAAAACTGATATTAACCGTAATTAAAAATGTTGTAGATAATGTTAATTTAAACACTTAATACAGTAGAACCCGGTTATAACGACATCGGTTTATACGACACCTCGCCTATTCTGTTATTCTGTGGTTCTGTGGTACCAGTTAATTCGTTACTGTTAATCATAACATTATACACCTCGTTTATAACGACACAAAATATTCAGTCCCTTTCGTGACGTTATAACCGAGTTCGACCGCGTGTGAAGCAATAAAACTCACCTAACGGCAGTACAAATGTTATTCCTGTTCACTGATTTGCCGTCTAAATGACTTACATCTCTCAATGACGAACTCGACGACTGTATTCAGTAAAAATTCTCCCGAAATCTGTAGTCGATTACATCTATAATTTCGCGTATTCCGTCATGACGTGGTGGGAAACCGACAGTAATGGTCCAGCATCACATCAAGACTGTATCAATAGCTAATCGAAGATACGTACAAAAATCTGCCTACTTGCGCACAGCGCGCCGATCCCAGTGGCCGCGCCGTCTAAGGCGTGGGTCTGCGGCCGTTCGCTTGCTAGGATCGTGGGTTTCAATCCCACCGGGGGCATGGACGTTTGTCTCTTGTAAGTGTTTGTGTTGTCAGGTAGAAGTCTCTGCGAGGGGCCGATCACTCGTCCAGAGGAGTCCTACCGAGTGTGGTGTGTGTATGAGTGAGTGTGATCGTGAAGTCTCGACAATGAGGAGGCCCTGACCCACTGGGGGCTGTTGTGCCATTGGGGGGGGGGAAATACTTGTGCAGAGCGCGGTGTTAGCGATCAACGCCACAGTTAATGCAGATAGTTCCGGAATGCAACAAATAATGCAGCTGATAACTGAAAATTGACTATGAGTGACTTCTGATAATAAAGGTGAACGACATCGTGGTCGTTAAGAGTTCTTCCACGAGCCCATTTTTCTAAGATGATATCTGCGCGCGTTACAGATTTTTATGTCTTCGATCTTCATTCGAGACTAAATTGATTACGCGAGGTCATTGTTCGTCTGAAGCTGTTTATTTTCAGTATATGAGAAAACGTTATCTCCAAATGACATATTTCTGTTATCTACTACTGATCGATGCCGTGAATTTCATGTAGGTAAGAGAGAAGGAAGTTATACGAGAGGTGGTGACTGCATAAATTGTCGCCCGGTTTAAAGAGACTTGGACTTGTCGAACACCACAGTCCCGTTTTCGAATATCGTCCGGGCACTTGCCTGATCCCGCGTGTTTTAAGGTCGGTCGCAATGTGTAACTAAATACCATGCAAGTGTTGTGTGTGGAGACTCACAGCTCATTATATTGACTAGGCTACGAACTGGGCCGGCGAATTGGAGATTAATTACTGGCTGAAGCAGATAAATTTTTTGTGGAGAAGGGCCCCGCAGCAGACGTTACGGACGCACCGCAGCCTTAAGGCTTCTTGTGCAGCCCTGTGATGAAGATAGAGATGGGGATTATTTTCTGTCCTTTTCCTAGCAAGGGAGTATCGGTGGAATGAAATTAACAGGGGAAAACCGAAGTAGTAAGGGATAAACCTGTCCCAATGCCACTTTGTCCACCACAAATCCCACATGGACTCAACCCGGATCGAACCCGGGCCTGCGCCGTGGGAGGCCGACAGCTAACCGCCTGAGCCACTGCACGGCGCTAAGCAGGTAGGTTTGTTCTTCACGTAAGCGTCCCCACAGGTTCTGGTGTCCGCTAAGGGGACAGAGTACCCTGCGGCTAAAGCGACTGGGCTACGATATTGAACACTGACTTCTGCCCCGTGTCAAGCACACACTGCGAGGAAGCACACCTTCAGCGCCTTGCGCCTTTGCATGGAGTGCTGCTGCAGTAAACATAGGCATGACTTCATCTTTTCCTATTTTGAATGAAACTTATCCAAATGATAACGACGCAAAGGGCATCTAAATTGAACACATCTGACACATTCGATTCGATTCATTCAATTCTCTGTCACTGAGGGGTGTATAAGTTCCCGTTTAAGGCCTTATATTTCCGGTGGCGCAACAGTCCCTTGTGGACCAGGGCCTCCTCATTATCGAGGCTTCACAATCACACTGACACAAAACCCTCAGTAGGACTCCTCTGGATGAGTGATCAGTCCGACGCAGAGACCTCTACCTGACAACACACAAAACTCACAAGCCACAAGCATACATGCCTCCGGTGGAATTCGAACCCGAAACCCCAGTAAGCCAGCGGACGCAGACCTACGCCTTAGACAGTGCGGCCACTGAGATCAAGGTGTTACTATTATACAACCTTACATAAAGCAGGTCAGAAAAATCAGAAAAGTAAGATTTTAAAGGGAACGTTCTGCACACCTTAATATACACACAGCAAGACCACAGATTCATATATATTTTTACACACATTTTAAAAATACACACATGTGATACTTCGCACGACGAACATTACGTTTTTACACCACTAATCTTATGTAAAAACAGCGAGGTCTGTGCCTTTAACACACGACATGTCATTTTTACACGTATGGTACATGTATTAAGCCAAAACATGTAATCTCAGTAACTTGTAGTTATCACGTAATCAAGTTTTATGCACAGCGATATTTCTCTGAGTTATTAACTCGCACGACGGTTTGCGATCTATCAACATTCAAATCTCGCAATTTATTTTGTACTATAAATTTTAGGAAGGAACTGGAAAACACGATCAGATGGTACACAATCTTTAAACAGGATATGAGATGTCTGGTGCCCCATTCCTGCCTTAAACTGACCTGTGACCCCTGCCGCATACTGCACGGACCTTCTCCATCTTAATATATTCAAAACATTCAGCATTTTATGACACACCACAACACTTCAAACTCAGTCGGACCGCCCGACAATACTGACATTTTCTGGACTCGTTGCACGCGTTCCCTCTCCTACATCCTCCATGCTGGCTGACGTCACAGATATTCTCCGCCTTGTGAACGTGTTTTTACACGCAGCGTATTACTGAGAATTTTTGCCATGTCAGCAAACAGGTTTCACCCGTATTATAACAACACGTCTGAGAAGAAAGTCACGGACTGGGTACTGCTGTAATGTTTTCAAACTGGCCTAGTAACTGCGGCGTCCTCAGCCTCTCTTCTTTCTTTGCCCTTGACAGCAACTGCGCAGGAAACAGTGAAGAGGAACAAGATAATTTGGCATGCTGTTACACAGACCAGCGATGCAGCAAGCGCTGAATAGAGATTGACACTGTGCAGTTATTAACCCACCGCGGGGCGAAAGTGAGAAACATCTGAAATGAATTAATCTTCCAAACATTTCAGTACTGATTTCTTTTGTTTTAAAACCGTTCCTTGGTAACTGCTGTATTAATCCCAGAAGAGTAAACAAACACCAACACGCTATGTGGCAATAATGATGGCAGGAACCAAACGATGCCTTTGTTGTATTCTCACCGATGGGGCTAGGCGATTTCTGAACACGCAGGAGAAAGACGATTGCACTTTGGTTTCAAAAGTGGAATTTATTATTTTTCAAGTGGAAAGTGTAGTGTATTCATCTTTGGTCCTTATCAGATGTAAATCGCGTTTGTAGAATTTTAGGCGCTTTTCGCAAAATTACGAAAAGCAACTGTTAGCTTCGTCATGTGTCTGTCTGTCCTTGCGCACGGAACAATTCGGCTCCCACTGGACGGATCTTCATGAAATTTCATACTTGAGTATTTTTCGAAAATCTATCCAGACAATTCAAGTTGTATTAAAATCTGACAGGAATAACGGGTATTTTACGTGAAGACCTGTGTACATTTATGATAATATCTCGATCATTTATTCTTAGAATGAGAAGTGTTTCTGACAAAAGTTGTAGAAAAAGTCAAAACACAATTTTATGTTCAATAACTTTTTCCGAATCTCTTGCCGTTTATGAGACAATGTCGAAAAATATGGTAGAGCCGGACAGGCCACAGGTGACAATATAATACGGCGCATGCGCTTTGCACGTTGAATAACTGGCTACAGACACACACTCACCATGTCTGGGCCTAATACTCATTGCTTTCCCATGGCAGTATTGGTTACGCGAACGCATCTCAACGTTACGTTTCACATAGATTCCCAGTTTTTATTGTGTATTGTAGATGTGGCAGGCAAATAATTTTTTCAAATATCTTCGTGTATTCGTATAGGCATTTACATGGGAAAATCATCTGACGCCATAAAAATTTTGCATCAAAATGAAGATAATCCTGTACACCTAATGCGTCATTTGTTCATTCTTAGCAACATTCTGGACAGACCAACCATCCACTTTGTCACTAGATTTTCACCTCTATTTTACTTGCTGCCCTTTTTTGTTCCCCTTTCATCACTACTCATATAGCACGGTATATGTGCACTATTCAAAACACCACAGAGACAACAATAAGTGTTGCTGCATGCTCCTGACAGACACAACACAGCAATGTAGTGGGCCTCTTAGTTAATTTCTGTTTAATATGGGTTTATCCGTGTTAAGTGGGTCCCTGTCACCACGGCATGGCGCGTCCTCAGGTTGAGGATGGAGGAACGGCCTCCAGTTACTGAGGGTAGCTGCGAATACATTGAATAAGCAGTCGCGGACAGCCGACAAGGGGTGGTCCTCAAGCTTGGGGGTTGGGCGAGGTGCTAACAACTCCTCACCCTAAAAAATCATGATGTTATGAACCATTACACAACGCCTCGGACCTGGACTGATACTTTGGTACGACCCCAGCTACGGAAAAAGGATATGAGTTTTGGAACATGGAATGTGAGGAGCATGTATAGGTCAGGGTCACTTATGACAGTGGCCAAGGAATTAACTAAGTATAAGTTCGATTTAGTGGGTGTACAGGAGGTTAGGTGGGACAAAGAAGGGACTGTAAGAGCCGGGGAGTATAGTATCAGCAATCAAGAGAGTGGAGTTTGTTACTGACAGGATGTCATACATAGTGCTGAGGGGCCGCTGGTGTAATATCATTGTTCTGAATGCGCATGCACCAACAGAAGAGAAAGGTGATGATTCAAAGGACAATTTCTATGAGGAATTAGAAGGGGTTTTTGATCATTTTCCTAAGTACCACATGAAAATTCTGTTAGGAGACTTTAATGCAAAAGTGGGGAGAGAAGATATTTTCAAACCGACTATTGGGAATGAGAGTTTACATCAGGATAGCAACGATAATGGTGTTAGAGTAGTAAACTTTGCCACATCAAAGAATCTAGTTGTTAAGAGCACGATGTTCCCGCACCGAAACATTCATAAATACGCCTGGACTTCTCCTGATGGGAAGACTCACAATCAGATCGATCACATATTGATAGATAGGAGATGGCATTCGAGTATACTCGATGTGCGATCTTTCAGGGGAGCGGACTGTGATACTGATCACTATCTAGTGGTTGCAAAAGTTAGGGAAAGACTGGCAGTAAGTAAACAAGCAGCACCGAAGGTTGATGCAGAGAGGTTTAATCTCAAGAAGCTAAGTGAACTCGAGGTTAGGAAACAGTATCAGCTTAAGATCTCAAACAGGTGTGCTGCTTTGGAAAACATAAATGTTAGTGAGGACATAAATAGGGCTTGGGAAAACATTAAAGAGAATATCAAAATCTCAGCTCAAGAGAGTCTAGGTCTACATGAAAGGAAGCAGCATAAACCATGGTTTGACGCAGAATGTGCAAATTTTTTAGATAAAAGGAAGCAGGCTAAAATTCAGTGGTTACAGAATCCAAACCAAAAAAATGGAGATAATCTGCACAACGTAAGACGTGAAGCTAGTAGACTCAGGAATAAAAAGAAGGAATATCTGGAAGCTAAAATTAATGAACTTGAAACAAACAGTAAGAATAAGAATATCAGAGACGTGTATAGGGGTATCAATGAGTTTAAGAGGGGGTACCAGCCTAGAATTAATGTAGTAAGGGATAACAAGGGTGACTTGGTTGCAGACTCCCGCAGTATTTTGGCTAGGTGGAGGAATCATTTCTCCCAGCTGTTGAATATACACGGGGTTAATGATGTTAGGCAGACTGAAGTACACACGGCAGAGCCACTAGTGCCTGAACCCAGTGCCTTTGAGGTTGAGATCGCCATTGAAACGCTAAAAAGACACAAATCACCAGGTATTGATCAGATTCCAGCAGAATTGATTAAAGCAGGGGGTAGGATAATTCGGTCTGAAATCCATAAACTTATTATTTCTATTTGGAATAAGGAGGAATTGCCTGAGGAATGGAAGGAGTCAGTCATTGTGCCTTTTTATAAGAAGGGTGATAAAACAGATTGTAGTAACTATCGAGGCATATCACTTTTGTCAACTACGTACAAAATTCTATCCAACATTCTTTTGTCACGATTAACTCCATATGCAGAGGAAATTATTGGGGATCATCAGTGCGGATTTCGACGTAACGGGTCAACTACTGATCATATATTCAGCATTCGTCAAATACTTGAGAAAAAATGGGAATACAATGAGGCAGTGCATCAGCTATTTATAGACTTCAAGAAAGCCTATGATTCAGTCAGGGGGGAGGTCTTGTATAATATTCTCATTGAGTTTGGTATCCCCATGAAACTAGTAAGGTTAATAAAAATGTGCCTAAGTGAAACGTATAGCAGAGTTCGGGTAGGCAAACATCTGTCTGACACGTTCCCTATTAAGAATGGCTTGAAGCAAGGAGATGCTCTGTCGCCATTGCTTTTCAACTTTGCTTTAGAATATGCCATTAGGAGGGTTCAGGCAAACCAGGAGGGCTTGAAATTGAATGGTACGCATCAGCTTCTGGTTTATGCTGATGATGTTAATATACTGGGCGGAAGCATACATAGTATAAAGAAAAATGCAGAAGATTTAATGGTTGCTAGTAGGGAGATCGGTCTAGAAGTAAATGCTGAGAAAACTAAGTACATGGTCATGTCTCGAAATCAGAATGCACGACACAATCACAACATAAATATATAGATAATAAATCCTTTGAAAGGGTGGAAGAATTCAAATGTGTGGGAGCAACCCTAACGAATCGAAACTCCATTCATGAAGAAATTAAGAGCAGATTGAATTCGGGGAATGTTTGCTATCATTCGGTGCAGAATCTTTTGTCTTCCAGGTTGCTATCCAAAAACACAAAGATTAGGGTAACAGAACTGTAATTTTACCTGTTGTTCTGTATGGATGTGAAACTTGGTCTCTGACACTGAGGGAGGAACGAAGACTGAGGGTGTTCGAGAATAGGGTGCTGAGGAGGATAGTTGGGCCTAAGAGGGACGAGGCGGCAGGGGAGTGGAGAAGACTACATAACGAGGAACTTAATGACCTGTACTCATCACCAAATATTATTCGGGTAATCAAATCGAGAAGACTGAGATGGGCGGGGCATGTGGCACGTATGGGGGAGGAGAGAGGTGCATACCGGATTTTGGTGGGGAGGCCTGAATGAAGGCGACCACTTGGGAGACCCAGGCGTAGATGGGAGGATAATATTAAGATGGATGTTCAGGAAGTGGGATGGGGGGCATGAACTGGATTGAGCTGGCTCAGGATAGGGACAGGTGGCGGGCTCTTGTGAATGCGGTAATGAACCTTCGGGTTCCATAAAATGCGGGGAATTTCTTGACTAGCTGAGAAACTGTTAGCTTCTCCAGAAGGCCTCTGCTCCATGGAGTTGGTTAGTTAGTTAGTTAGTTAGTTAATATGGGTTTATTCATCATTCAGTGCCAGATATCACAGCAGTTGCTGCACCTTGCACCGCATTCTTCCTCTCAGTAACACGACAGACAGTACATAGACAACACAGACGAAATGTATATATTTCTTGTTTTTAACATTATGCAATATTTGTGTTACAGGCCATCTGGTTTTGGCAGCACAAACTGTAGCCAGATGTGGATATGACAACAATGAAGGAACTTCCCTGAGTGACTTCACCTTTATCCGAGTGTTGGGTTAGGGTGGCTTTGGAGAGATCTTGCTCACAGAATGCAAGTCAGCAGGCAGACCTCAACCTGAAAGACTGTATGCTGTCAAATTCCTGCAGAAGCTAGCTTTCATCAGGGACATTTTTTATGGCTGAAAGGGATACCCTTAGCCTTGTTTATGGACATCCCTTTATCATCAGCCTGTACTTGTGCTTCCAAACAAAGGTAATTTTGCAGATTTTTAAATCTGTTTCATGATTTTGAATGATCACATATATTGAACATTGCCATGAATATGAACACCTAATAATTTGCCTGTGCATCTGACCAGTTGTTACTGTGGTGTTACGAATCATACAGTACTGGCCCATCTGTTAGGAGAAGCAATATTTAAGGTTTTGATTCCTGATCACAAAGAGTTACATTTAACTAGTCAGCACACACAGATGTTGCTGTTGCAGAAAATTAACACACATGCTTTATCATGTGACTTGTACTACCTACACGCTGCACTAAACATGTGCTGATATTTTGCTTAGTAAAAGTGAGTTACAGTAATTACAGATAATAGAATAAGTTTATATGCTACAGCAGTTATGACGTTTGTGCACACAGTTGAATTCACAGTGAACACAATGTTTCACTTAATATTTGCAGTGTAGCGGTTAACTCCCCTCTTTTATATATTGGAGGTCAGTTTGAATACCAAATGGGAGGTTATCGCTTTGTGAAATTTCTAGCATGGATATCTTTAAATAGATTTAAATGTTCCTCCCACATTTCTTTACTCTCATTCTAAGGTCATCCTGTGATTCCTGACTGCATATTACATAAACGACTCCAGCTGACATAGCATCATTTAGTGAACTGTGAAATAAACAGACATTGTTTCTTAAAATCCTTTTTCTTAACCTCCTTCGTTACACTCTCTGTGCCATTTAAATGAATATCCTGTAAGCCAGTACATGTAACAGGAAAAGTCAAGTTGTTGGAACTGTGTATGGTATAATATTAACTGTGGTGCTGTATTTACAGGCACATCCATTTTTTGTGATGCAGTTGGTACATGGAGGCAACCTGAGGTCCCTCCTGTGGCTTCAGCAAAACTCAATGAGCCAGTTGCCACTTTTTATGCAGCGGAGATAACCCTGGCTCTTGAGTTCCTGCATAAGCAAGGCATTGTGCACAGGTAGGCAACTTGTACCTGTTTTTGTGCTAGTCCTGGAAATGATTTCCATCAGATCAGCATAGAGTTCACACACAATATAGAAGATCATGTGTGAAATATGTAGTTAATATGTCAGCCTTGCTTTTCACATGTGCATAGCCGCATGTTTGATGTCATATGCCTGCTTTGTGAGGGGTCTGTATTGTCTTAAAAGTGTTCTTGAAGAAGGTTTGCAGATTGCAAGTCATGATAGAATTCATTTCTGCAATAATTCATATTGCCATTAAGAGTTCATACACATATTCCTGCCCTGAAACATGTGGTGACATAGCGCACTTTTGTTATCTGACAGTTTGAACTGCATTATAATACTGAAATCTACTCTAGGAACTTGCATGTCTCTTACCAATGTGTCCTGATTTACAGGGACCTGAAACCAGACAATTTTCTGCTGGGTAAAAAGGCCACATCAAGGTCTCTGGATTTTTGCCTAGCAAAACATAGCATGTTTGCAATGACATTTTTGGTACTGAATAGGTAGAAATTTGAATTAAACTAATTGTTCGAGTTGGTCCTCTGGTATCTGTAGATGGCCCTAGGACTGTAGTAAGGGCATAAAGTTGACTGGTGGGGCCCACGAGTAATAATTTACGAGATGTTAGCTGGTCATCGACCCTTCTGGCCCCATGATGGTTATGAAGTCCTGGACTCTATCGCCTATGACCAAACCTGGTACCCAGAATGGCTGTCCAAGGAGCCATTCTCCATACCAGAAGGGTAAGTATGCTTCATATCAAAACTCAGGCATTAAAATGTTACCATTAAATCTCTTTTATGCAATTTTATCCACACTTAGGGACACAGATTTTATTGTTATTAAATGTTTATTAAAGAATTTTGTGCCTCTGGATCTATACAAGATTATATTCATTTTGTGTGTTGTCTGTGTAATGTATGGGATTCCCAAAACATTCACCAAGACATCATCATTCTGACACTCATGGTCTGCTTCAGTTATACTTTTTCAGACTGATTTTCACACTTTCTATAAAATATGGATTCAGTCTGTCTTACTTCACTTTGTACCATGTACAATGTGAACTGAGAAACTCTTGGCACTAAAGGATACACAAAGTGGACATGAATCTCACAATACTCCAATCTAGACATGGCCAACATGTATTCCAGCACCTTGTAGGTACCAGGATGAAAGGCAGATCCTTAAAATGAGGAAGACATGTTTACACTTTTGTCATAAGATTATCAAAAAGTTGTTCCGTTAATGCTTTTAATTAACTGTGGGGCTGTGCTACAAGCCAGTGTCACTTGTTCAATTCCCAATGGGGTAATTGAGATTTTTTGTTGACCTCATCCTTCTGGTTGCACTATGGCCCTGGGGTTGACTCAGCCTCTAACAGAAATGAGTACTAGGGATGTCTCCTGGGGCATGAAGGCAACAGGTGTGTAGGGCTGAAAACCTTGCCTCCTTCACGTGCTGATTGTCCATAAATCCTGGGAGGCTCAACCTCCTACAACCCCAAAGGCCTGTCCAGGCCTCTACAGAAATAGCTTTTTAACATTTGTATTATCATGTCTGACATAATTAACATGTCACCCATTAGTTGTGTTTACTTCGTACTAAACACAGATATTTGACACTGAAATATCTTTGTTTTCCTTGTCCCAGTACTCTGTTAAATTCACACAGGCAGAAAGTTCTACGATGTCACAATTATTTTCTTTGTAATGTTATGCAATTGTGTATGTGATCTGACCATAAATGCACTAAACAGCCTGAATAAGTTAACTATGTAGCAGTCGAATAAAGGAAACACACAGAATATGGAGGCTAATTTTCTGACTTCACACACCCTTCATTCTCCACATCCCTCAGTACAAACGTAACACCACCATAAATTTGGGTACACAACACATAGTGTAGCTGTCCCGAAGGATGACTTCATATACAAGTGGAATTTCTAAGAAAGAGGAATCTGCCAGTGATGTTTGTCCATACAGTGCATGGCACACCAAAAATATTTGCTTGTCTACAGACACATTATTCGTGCCATAATATCAACTGATGCCACAAAACTATAAATCTTAAATGCCTACAGCTCATCACTAGTACTTGTGACTATGTAACTGACTTCTCAACTGCTCTACTCTCAGGTCAACCAAAAATTTGTTTTGCAAGAATGTGCTTTCAACATTCTTGATGTGTTAACAAACAGGTCAACACCAGAGCATTTCTACTGCACTAAATTTTTCCAAACAACATTTTAATATCTCCTGGTGTATAATGTTCCTTTACAAAACATTATTTTTTTACTGTTCCAAGTTGGTTTTTGTGGGATTCATGGGATCAGGGTTGTTATAAGATGAATGAAGAATGGTGTGTCCAGGGAGAATTTTGTGTAGGATGGTCTGAAGTGGAATTAATTTCTACAACTGTCGTTTCACATTTCGTCAGACCACTGAACGCTGTGTTTATGAAGCCAGTTAATGATCTCACACACTTTTCTGTGTAAATGTGGGGCTATTCGATATGTATCCAACATTATAACTTCTGATGGGTGTGTGAAAGGAAGTTGAATTGCTGGCCTTAGAACTGTTCTTAGTCACCTGCTTTCAATTTGCTTACAGTACACTGTCTAATATCCACAGATACCATAGTTCCTTGTTGCACCTTGCAGAGGTTCGTAAATGATAAAAGAATGTAGACAGTTCCCATGCTTACCTGTACAAAGTTTTACATTTGAGGTTTGATATAATGTGTGGCACAATGTGGTGAAAACTAGTTTAAAATGATGACTGTTCTGTTCAAAGGTGCACAACTGAAACTGGTGCTGTCAGAGGGAAACATAAACAAAATGTTCAAGTAACTGATGTCTGCATTTCACACTACACACATTATTAACTTACTGTAAGAGCAAATTAAATTATTAGTAATTATATAAATAATAATGTCATTTGTTTACCTAACTGGTGTTACGAAAGTCAACCCTGTGGTAATGTGTACAAGTGATATGCCTTGAATGCTGCAACAAAACTCATTTCGGTGTTATGCTATTAAAACTGTACATCAATTATGGACAGTTTGCTTACAAACTTGTAACACTCTTGAGGAGGAAAGCTGCAGTGAGTGAAGTGCAAGTGCATTAGGCCTTTGTTTTTGCTTACAGTCTCTGAACAAGGACTGTGCGCAAAGACTAGTAGCTCCAGAAACAATACAAAGCCACCCATTTTTTAAGGCCAGGAACTGAGAACAGCTACAGAAGGAACATATCCAACTGCAAACTGTGAAGTTAAGTAGGACAGATTCTGCATTCATCTCTTGTCATATGCAGTTGGCTTTACCATCATAAGTTAGCGACGGAAATAACACAATTATAGCAAGGACATTGTCATAAAGTGATGATATTTGATATGTATTCTGTGTGTGTATGTACTATAAATGTACCCGTACATATGCAGATCCACGTACTGAGCTAAGTGTTTGTAAGATGGTACAAGAACTCAAATTATTACACAGTATGAAATTCATAGCATTGTGGATTAGCAACTATATTTTACTGCGGCTGGCTGAAATTTTTTAACTTCTTCTGGAATCAGGTGTGGTAGTTCTATTCATCTCAAATGTAAACTGTGCAGACAGTTATGAAGAAGTGACTTTCTGCCATGTTTGTTTCTGAATATATTCCTCTGTGGTAACATCCACCAACTTTGTTCCTCAGCGACACACTTCATGAGGGCATTTTGTAACACCTTTTACTGAAAACTAAAACCAGAAACTGAAATTATATTTACGTATCACTTATAAAAATGAGGGCTGAAACTGAAAATTGTTTTCTTCTGGTGTGTGATTCTGTGTAGCTCAGTAGCTATGGGCCACTGTCTGCATCCCCAAGGTACAGGATAATTAAAATTTATTATATATATATTATATATATGTACTGATAGATGAACAACAGGTGGGGCATGACCTCTACACAGGCATCTTATGTTTCACAATTCACACAGCTTGCACAGAACACGTAAAGTGCCTGTCACTTCCACAGACATGTATTAGAGTATGTGACAGTGTCCTGTGTCAGAGGTAACAAAGACGTGTTATATTTTAACTTCTAATTACCCAAATCAGGTTCTTAACACAGCACAACACATATCATCACTATTAACCTTAATTTAGTCTCTAACGTCTGGTCACAGGAGACTTTAACTCTTACAGGACTGCAGGGCTAGCAGCCTAGTCCAACTTGAGGCACTGGTATTAGTACCGCATTGACAGACCCCAATGTGTGGCACTACATGGCTAGTAAAGCTTAACAGCTGTGCAATTCAGTGCTATTTTCTGAACAGCTGGGAAACTTTAAAGGAAGAAACACTTGTCTTTTTGTTCTCCTTACGGAGTAGTAAAGTGCATGACACAAAGAAGAATGCACCCGTTGACACCTGCTCTTTCGGTTTTGATGAAGCAAAGGATTATTTCAGGAGTTTCTGCTGCAAGATTTGAACAGCGAGAATTCACGAAATTTTATGTATGACGAAGATGCGATGAATATGATGGATAGCAATTCTGCATTCCCCACTCTGTTAGTTATACATATGGAGACATATGAGAAGTGGAGGTGAAGTGGCCCATTAGGAGAAATATTGTAAGTACCACGTGGATGTAAAAGCGGTTTCAAAAACTTTCAAAGTATTTTCATTCAGACAGGTTGGTACCTACATTAACCCTTTAAAGACGAAACGTTGTCTGTTTTATATAAGGACTCAGTCCGTACCGCGCTGTAAACACTCTACACCTCGGTTATAAAAAGCAATGTGTTAATATTGTATAAGGCAAAAAAGCTGCTGGTTGTTGTGAGATCCATACAAAACAAATAAAGCAATGTGAGCACCAAGTAGAAATTTTTAATATTAAATTCGCCAGTACGTAAAGTAACCTCTAGGCTTTAAAAGGTTAAACTACTCCACATAGTTGCCATGTTAATTAAGGCACTTATCATATCGTGAAAACATCTTTTGTACACCTCTTTCGAAAAATGTTGCCGTGCAGCCTTTCCGCCAGTACTACGTAACGTCTTTCGTTTCGTGGTTACTCCTCAGACTCTGGCTGGCACAAAATTTCTTGATGTGTAGAGACAAGTGATAATCATGTGGTGCAACGTCAGGGCTGTATGGAGGATGTTTGAAATTCTGCAATTGTATTGTTCGACTTATTCGCGTGTAAGGGTGGCGGTGTACGGTTGCGCGTTTTTATTCAAAAAAACTCCACTTGTTGTTAGGCTTTTACATGGGCTCTGAATTGGTCACCGTAGCCTCCGTAATATTTCACAGTAGTACTCAGCATTGATGATTTTCCTTGTAGCAGGATTTCCACGAGAACAACGCCTTTCCTGCCACACAGTTAAATCAGCAATGCTGATTTGTGCTGTGAAAAAGTAATTCCAGTCATTATTCAATGTTGTGTGAGGATTATTCGACATTTTTGTAACTGTATGTTAAATAAATTTGCACTCTTTACGTACATTGTTCACATTATCCTGGGATATATATCTTGACATGCCATTTGCCCCACCTGCCCTCAGAATCAAACACGTCCTCACATACACGGATCAAAGCGTTTCAGGAAATGGTTGGAAAATGTGGCAGGGGCAACTGCGCATAGAGTGCTAGTGGGGAGTCAAAGTAATTAACACCAAACTATTAAACTAATGGGCGAAAACCCAACAGAATGTAGTTACGTCTTTTGGTGAATCGCCAAATTACCAATACTCCCTTTTAACATAAAAACACAAACTGAAGACTTGATACCCAATACAGGACAGAAACGAAACACCCTTGCATGGTGCTACAAGCGGTAATAATGTGACAAAATCACACCTTGACCACAGCACCAAGCAGGGAACTGGGAACACAGCCATCTCTAGCTCAAAATATAATTTCAAGAATTGACAGCTGTCGCTCAAGTTACAGAGGTTCATAGAGGAAGCAAGTAATCAGCGGGATGCTGCAGGACGTGAGGGAGGCGGAAAGATTGACAAAGCCAAACAACGCGTGTCCACATCGATAATGTGATAAAGAGATGATCTGACACAGTGCACAGTAATTCTATCGCAGTAATGATAAAGCTGACGCTCTTTTTACATGCACTATGTTGCAAAGGGGAAGTAACAGTTCCTGCCTTCTTAACGCCCGCACTAGATGCAGGTGAGTGATTATAACTGTGTATTAATTAATGACACTGTCAGTATCGCAGCAGCCAATGAAGCGATGATCACTCGAATTAGTGACTTCTGAAGTGGAAGGACAGGATATAAATCACAAAGTTTTTATCAAATTCCTGCAGAATTGACTCACAATTTGCCAGTTTATATCATCTGATCGTAAGCCCCTAAAACGGCGCCAGTTGAGCAGATCATATGACTGTGTAACCCAGAACGTAGTGCGAACAGGGCGCCCCATACTCGAAACACGCCGAGGCGGACCAGCTCGAGAACACCTGTCCGCTTTCTACCACAGTAGCAATTTCACATTCTCTTCCTTAAAAACTCTTACTTTGTCGGTTATGGCAACAAAATTCAAGCTTCACCCGCAAAATTAAGTACGTGACAATCCGTTGTACAGCATTTCTGAATTAACATACACACACACACACACACACACACACACACACA
>BLKM01000287.1:0-10904 GCA_013340265.1 Coptotermes formosanus
GTTAGTTAGTTAGTTAGTTAGTTAGTTAGTTAGTTAGTTAGTTAGTTAGTTAGTTATTTAGTTGGTTGGTTAGTTAGTTAGTTAGTTAGTTAGTTAGTTAGTTAGTTAGTTAGTTAGTTAGTTAGTTAGTTAGTTAGTTAGTTATAAAAGGTACACTCTCTATTATTCCCTACATGGGAATAATATTATATACCAGATGCTGTCTTTAATTTATTTCACTGGGCCGAAATTACTGTGTGTGGAGCCACTTTTCTTTACGCTATAAATCACATATCCTGTTAAAATTTATGTTAAAATATTACAAAAACGTCGAAACATTATAAAAGTACTTAAAAACATAACAGAGGTACTTAGAAACTTAAAAGACTTAAAAAATCTTGTTAAAATATTAAAAAGAAAAGTTGTGTTTGACTGGAAAAATTGATTAATATTATGCAACACAACAGGATGGGACATTTGAAAGTTATTACAATTGTTGGTGTAATCAGCAACAGACCTTTAACCCTTTAAAGCCTAGCGGTAACTTTACGTACCACCAGGTTTAACATTAAAAAATTCTACGTGGTGCCCACATTGTGTTTATGTGTTTTGTACGGATCTCAGAACAAACAGCAACTTTTGCCTTATAAAACATTAAGAGATTGGTTTTTACAACTGAAGTGGAGAGTGTTTACAGCGCGGTACGCACTGAGTCCTTATATAAAACAGATATGCTTCGTCTTTAAAGGGTTAATTAAAAACACAGTATAACCCCGTTATAACGACATCGGTATATGTGACACCTCGTCTATAGCATCTGATATTGTGGGTTACCAATTAATTCCTCTCTGTTAACCATAATATTGCATTCCTCAGTTAACATTAGTTTATAACGACACTATACATTCGGTCCCTTTCATGACGTTACAACCGAATTCGTCTGTATTTAATTGCATTCGTTACGATATTCACACTCCTCTACATGCAGGGGCTTTGCAAACCGCTCGAGCACATGAAGGTTATATACATGACTCTGTAGCGCAGAGATCCTTCTTGAAAACCTAACAGTTCCACATCCAGTCACGAAAATCCCCGCGTTTTATGAAGCCGGAAGGTTCATTCACAACAGCCCGCCATGTGTCCCTGTCCTGAGCCAAATCGATCCAATCCCACGCCCTCCCCAACAGACTTCCTTAAGATCAATTTTAATATTATCCTCCCATCTACGCCTAAGTCTTCCAAGATATCTCTTTCCCTCAGATTTCCCCACCAAAACCTCATATCCATTTCTCCTCACCCACATACTTGCCACATGCGCCGCCTATCTTGATTTGATTACCCGAATAATGTTTGGCGAGCAGCACAAATCATGAAACTCCCCACTATGCAATCTCCTCCAGTCCTCTGTAACCTCGTCCCTCTTAGGCCCAAATGTTCTCCTTGGCACCCTATTCTCGAACACCCTCAACCTGTGTTCTTCCTTCAGTGTAAGACAGCAAGTTCCACACCCATACAAAAGTTATCTAACACCTTTAAGTGTATTACCAAAATGTCACAATTCCTCACAGACTTCTTTCTTCGTTACAACAAAACGAAACGTCTCCCGCAATGTTCTCGCTTCGAATATTTCGGTACTTCCGAACAGATGCTAGTTTTATGTTGCAAAGAAATTACCTGACATGTCGATACACTGCATCCATACAGATATCGAATATTTTTGTTCTACATCTGAAATCAACTTGCGACTTGACATCCAACAACATGCATGTCTAATATACGTACACAGCACAGTCAAATGGGCCATGGAAGCAGTGGCAATAAGCAAGTTTATAGTTTACCTAGGTTTCGAAAAATATTACAAAATTATGTACATTTACAACGTGTTCTGATACTATACAGTACACTGAAGATACTTAAACGTAGTACGAAAATACGTGTACTCACTGAGTTCCGATGGGATACTCATTCGTTCAAGGTAGGTAGTGTCCCTGTCGTTGTACACGAGGACAGCAGATGCATTGCTGCGTATGGCATTCATAACTTTGACACCAAACTCGCACTGACCTCGCTTGATGAGGGCAATCCATGGTTCGGAAACGGGCAGTGTGTGATCTGCGGTGCTGTAGGTAATCAGGGGCAGCGTGCATGCCGTCGGTTGTCCATTACTCTGTGACCTAACGTGGATTAACACTCCGTACGCGGGACCAATGTGACTTTCACCGTATTTACCAGATTCCGCTTTATCTGAATGAGCTGCACCATTACTCATGTTATAAGTTGTGTTAATGTAACCATATACACAGGGTCCACTTTCAAAAAGATGTTCTTCAAAATGCCATGCGGGATGCTGTCCTGAATGAGACATTGCTCGCAAAACGGATAAAGAATTCAGAAACAGAAAAACACAAATAATGCCAGCGGCTGGACGCATTATGAAAACTTAAAGACTAAATTCTTTCAGAAAAGAAACAGCAAACGGACAAATATTTTGAATTACCTTGTCCTGTCTCTCTCACACAAACGCGCATAAATTCGTTTTAACACAACCAAAAACTTCAGTTTCTTGAATATCAGTATACATCACAAATAAACGCCGTGTCTCTGGAATAAAAATCAAACCGTTGACTTCTAAAAAACAGAGTTTATTTTACTTAAATTTATGGGTATTACTTCTCTGTTTCTTTAACAAGACGCGAAGTACTAACTGACAAAATTTCCAAATAATGTAATATTTCCTAGGGATATCAGATATCTCTGAATTTGCAACAGAGGATGCACTACGTATTTACTATGTCAACTTAATGTACTGCGACCTACGACGTCGCGTCAGGTTTTAAAACTTCTTTTGTCACATGGATAATTGTCGAACTCAGTCTAATTATGTCAGGCCACTGTTTAAATAGTTTGCACGAATGAATGTACACATTTTATAATGACGACTACGATCGCTGTATGTCGCACAGGAACTTTTTGTGTACCCAACACTTTTATTTACTCTGCGTTACGGAGATGCACTGCCCACCGTCTATGATTCAAATGACGCGAGAATCCCCATCAGTCTTCTTGGTATTAACAACACATCTCCAAGAGGTAAGTGACAAAAAACGCGCAAAAAATACAAGTAGCGCATTTATCGCTTGAAGGATTAGCAGAAACACAAATCAATCACAATGTCCTTCAGTATGCGAAAGTAAAAAATGAATTTAAGAGCAAAAACACTGTCGAGTTTGCGTGCACTTCATCTTTTCACGTGCAGTCCGTCCCTCCGGAACAGAAACACGCGAAGAAAACACAGCATCCACTCGGCCTGTCAACCACCGCCTCACAGCCTGGATTAGACTGCGGTGGGTCACAGCACAACTGCTCCACAGCGCCTCCTGTTCTACCGCGCACCACGCACGCCCACTGCCAGCCAGATTGTTCAACGGCCTGCAGTGCCCAACAGTTTACCGTGTATGACGTCACGACACGCTTGGCTGCGCTACCAGGGACGATGGCACTCAGCTGATTGCCTTGAAAGCGGACTAACAGGGCGATGTCAAATTTGGTCCCAAATATGGAAGAACAAAAAGAAACACGTTAGATTTTCCCATCAGCGATTGTGTTATTCCTACTTTATTTACTACGCTGTATCAAGTACACGTGTTATTTAATGCATAAAAATTTACAGTATAAGAATGATGCATGGTGGAACGTCAATCAACGAGGAATAAGAAACCATGCTATATACGCCACCTTTTAGGACTTCGCAGCGGTGTGGATGAGGTACTCTTTCTTGTTCAATAAAACGCTGCTTTATTGGGTATTTGATGCCGGACGTTTCGAGACACCGTAATGGTCTCATCTTCAAGGGTATAAATATCCAAGAAAAAATGACCTTTCGACGCCTGAAGATAAGACCAATACATTGTCTCGAAACGTCGGGAAACAAGTACCCAGTGACGCCGCGTCACAGGCCAGAAGGACGGAGACGTCGCGCTATGTTTGTTTCTCACATATAAAGCTTATTTAACGACGATTCCTCAACTGCGCTTGTTATCTACTGTTGTATGGGAATGTGTGAACGGACAAGGACGTGAAATAACCGTCCGTGACCAATACAAGGCACTATTTCAGCATGTCTGTAAGAAAATGGAGGAACCCCCGAATGAACATAAACACGCCGAATTGGAAGCAGGAGTTTAGTATTTTTTAGTGTCACCCCTACATAAAAAGGTAAAGTTGCTGTCCACGCAATGACCACCTACGGCGGGAGTGAAGGTACTGCTCCGAACCTTCTTAACCTTTGTGTTAAACGGATGTGAGTGGGCAACTACACGTCCCGGGCCGTTTTACCCCCCGCAGCCCCTTAAATAGGAGGCTGAGAGGGCTCCCAGAGACGATCTGGATGTTTCGGGGTTATCCCTACATTCGTTTTGCAATCTATATCAACTATCATACAAACGTCTATAGAATGTGTTAGCAACCCTCCTTATTGTTCTACATGCTACAAAAAGCGCCCCAATAAATTTTGCGTACCGGTATTTATCACAGATCTTTTGCCACACACCATATCAGGATCCTATATTAACAGGCTATGTCTCCTATTTCATATTTCTAACGGCTTGCGTCCGCCATTTTGTTATTACTGACTAAAAAATTAATAAATAAAAGGTTGAATTGGGTTCTAATTGGCGTAACGTTCATACAAAAAATCATGTAAATTGATCACTTGGTACAAAACCTGGAAGGAAGGACAAACACACACACACACAGTACGGCGATTTCGTACATCTGTGTTATTTCCTTACAAGACGAAAGTAATGTTACTGACACTTAGATGATTGAGATGATCTGGTTTCTTCTCGCGGTAGGACTACTTCTGAGATACCGGTAGTACGACATTTGTTCACGAGTCTTAATTAAGGCGATGAACCGCACTGTTGCCAACCCGCTAACGGTCCCTCACGCCAGAAAGCAAGAGTGGCAAAATACGGCCCGCAAAGACGTTCGGAAATGAGGCAAGCCTAAGAGCAATAAGACCTTCCAACAACTTAACTCCCTCATACAGAGAAGTTACGGTAACTTCATAGTACAAAATAATTCATTTCTCACGTACTACCATGCTAGTTTAACAGCACAAGGACCAATTATAAATCCAGCACAAAACTAAATGCAACACAGTTTAAGTAAACAAGCAACAAAGAGTAATAGTTGCTTTCGCATGATCGGATACTAAAATTCGCCCGACTTCTAAACCGTTCGCTACTTGAAGCTATGTTAGTGCCGGTATATCGGAAAATGAATGACTTGTATTTTGCGATGTTATACGCAGGTTGAAATGCACAAATACATTGTCTCATATTGATTCTTTTCCATTTTGGGACACAGAAATTCCAGCGACTGCTTCCAGGCCACAGAAATTATTTTGCAAGCTTTTATATGTGAAGCTGGTAACCTGAGACGAGAGTTTCTTCCACCACTTTGAATGTTCTGAATTGAAACAAGAAAGAACAATGTGTACTTCCTTGTCACAAAAACTATAGTTATAACAACCATCGGTTACCACTTGACTGCAGCTAGCTAAGGCTATTTACAAAAGCAAACACAAGAACGACCACTTCCAGGTGACAAATGAAGAATAATAAAATAAATGCCTACACACGTAAGTTTCTGCGCCTTAGATGTGCTTCAGTCTGGTTCACTGCAAGTCAATATCAGCTGTCCCACCATGCTGTCAACAATACACATACATGAAATAAAATAATATTGGATTTTGGTTTTCTGGGTTAAGACACAGTGTATCTTTAAATCTTCATATACCACAGAATTGCAGATTAAAATAAAGTGTTGTGCACTTATTTTATACGTACAAACTACATTAAAAGTATGGCTGGCTCTACCTGGTCTCTGGTGATTTTAGGCTAAGAGAGCAATATAGAAAGAAAACGTTTACAAGGGAAACCAGAGGCAAAGTTACGAACTTGAAAATAGTCACACCGACCGCCTGCAATCTAAAATCAAATTACGAACTTAAGATCTGAATCTACAATACGCATATTTGTTACAGCACAGTTCGTACCTATTGCGTAGATGGCAGAATATTCCAGACCCAGGTTCCGTCTGCATGACAATAATCGCACCTTGTTACAATTGATCACGGATTAATATATTTTACAAAATTGAAACTCCGTGGAAACGTAAAATTACAGCGCCATATGCGACGCCTACGTGCGTTACTGTACCCGGCCTGGTGCCCCTGGTGGTAACGTCTAGAACTATGTAGCGCGCCATACCCTGGCCTCGACTCGCACATCAATCACAAGCGCACAAAAAAAAAACAGCGAAGTTCGAAATTACGGCAAACTTAATAAATACACTTATTAGGAAACAGTAATTTTTATTGTATTTACTCCGACATATTCCGCTCCCATCAAATTATAATGTAAGACAATAAGATATATTTAACGCTCAATACATGTGACCAGTTGGTTTCTAACAGTTATACAATGCATGAAAATGCAGAACATTAAAATTCAAAATTATAGCCTTCCGAGGTATGGGACTGTGTAGTCTGACTGGCGGTAACCGAGGCTTCTATCAGGACATACTGCCTCCACCTTCTGACTGCATACGAAGACACAGCCAGAATGCTCCACCAAACAAGTATAACCATGTACCAGATAACGAAGCGTCACTACTGTGAACAGGTTAGGTTAGGTTAGGTTAGGTTAGGTTAGGTAAGGTTAGGTTAGGTTGCATTGGGTGAGGTTGGGTTAGGTTACTTCAGGTTAGGTTAGTTTAGGTTCAGTTACATTAGGTTAGGTTAGGTCTGGTCTGGTATTGTCTGGTCTGGCTTGTCTTGTTTGGTCTGGTATAGTCTGGTGTCAACTTATCTTGTCTGGTCTGTGTGGTCTTGTCGATTTTAGCCTGCTGTGTTGTGATCAGGTGTGGACTGATGTTGTCTGCTCTTGTATGGTCTGGAGTGATATGGTTTGGTCTTGTATTGTCCGCTCTGTTCGTCCCTGTCTTAGGTTAGGTTATGTGTTCATTTGGTTTAATTCACATCACGTCAGGTTAAGTTAAATGTTTATTTATTTCTTCGTTTACTCACTTTTTTATTTTTGCCTTTGTTTACATATTTACTTATTTTCTTGGATATTTACTTATTCATTTATTTGTTCATTTATTTGCTTATTTATTTATTTACCTATTTATGTACGTATTTATTTATAACTTAGTTTTTATTTATTTATTAATTTATTTGCTTATTAATTTATATATTTGTATTTATTTATTTGTTATTTACTTATTTACTTCTTTATTTACTTATTTATACCTTTTTTACTTATTCACTTAATATTTATTTACTTATTCACTTATTTACTCAATTATCCATTTATTTATTTATTTATTTATTTGCTTCTTTACCTATTTCCTTATGCATTTATTTACCTATTTATTTATTTACTTACCTGTTTACTTCTTTATACCTTTATTTACTCATTTACTTATTTATTTATGCACTCACTCATCTACCTACCCACCTACCCACTGACCCACCCACATACCCACCCAACGACCCATTCATTCATTCATTCATTCATTCATTTATGTATTTATTTATTGGCACAACGTGATGCTGTTCAACCAAACATTAACACCAGAATTTGCGCATTCATTCATGTGGGTGGAGAAGCGAAAAAATGAAATGGGAAACTGTTGAGGGTTAAAGAGCCATGGCTTGAATTTAACCCTGCATCTCCTCCAGTTACATTTGCTTTGGATGAAAATGTAAATTTTAATCCAAACCTTAAATCTTGAATGTGGCTGGCAGTAGGCTGCAATTTGAAGCACGGTGGTTGAGTACGACCACCCAGTTGGTAAGTCTACAGCAGTTCCTTGTTGTGGGCACTTGAAGGTGCCATTTCAATATCTTGATCCTTAACTTTTTTAAGGAAATGGAGCATTACCAAGAGATTGACTCAGAACCATTACATATCCCACTTACATTCTCCCTGCAGTGACAAGCAAACATGTCACCGATATGCATGTCATTATATTAATTCACTATTATATTTAGTCATATTGGTCATTAGGTTATGTTAGGTTATATTATGTGATTTATTTACTTTTTTATCTTCAGCTTCCATAAAGTGCAATAACTTGCTGAGCAACTCCTAGCTACTCATGAGGGACTCTGCTCCATAAGCTTTTGGTCTCTATATTATGCGATATGAATGGACTTATTTGCAAAGTTGAACACAAATATTGAGCAGCCACAGCAAATGGCAACAAAGTGTCTCCAACAGTACACCCAACAACATGCCCCTCCCAGATATCCTACATCATTTATTCATGTAATTCTAACTAACTGCACCTGAATTTAGTTGGAATTCTATGGATAACATGCTTGATGCATGGAATATGAACAATATTCAGACGCTGTGACCTTTTGCTCATGTCTGTGTCTGATCATGCGACCTAGGGGCTGTTGCGCCATGGAATAAAAACCTATTCCTCACACTCCAAGAAGCACATAACACACTGTCAATGTTACATGCACCAACCCACTGACAGAGGCACCTCCCTCCCTCAGACTGCTGGATAACCCAATCAAACCTTAAATATGAAGTGCAGCTTATAACATCAAACGGGGCACTTACAAGATAACAGTGTGAAGATTCTGATGTGTTACATACCTTTAACACAGAAACCCTCACGTACTACTTCACAATGGACACAAAAGCAAGTGCTTACTGCTAACTTCTAGGTCCCATGTCAGCGTTACTGCTGGTGAACCATGGTTGTTAATCATCATATGTGACAACTGTTGTCTTTCTCTGCCATCTATTCCGCTCTACGCATAGCCACTGAGCGCCGGCTGTAGTAACGCACGTAACCGCCGTTTGTTACGCCATTAGGCAATATGTGCCTGTGCCATTGTACCTTCACCGGAGTATCAATCGATAGTGGTCACGATAATTTGTTGTTGGTCGTGTGTGTTCTGCGTAAGGTTTCGTGTTGGTGTGTTGAAGGGTTGAATGTGGCCTCAAGACGATAAGGGCAACTAACGACAGATAGTGCAGTTTGACAAATGTTCAGTATGTTATAATTATATACATTGTCAGGAGAATGGCATCGGAAACGGCTCAGGTCAGCTCGTTGCCACTGCCCCCAGTGCAGTATATTAATCAGTATACTGATGAGAATATAAGGAGAGGACGGGCACCGAGACCACCGCCAGTAATTCATGACACATATTCCATGTTCGGAAATACCTTTAATGCTGATGACACGATAATAAGGCCACTAGAAAGCCAGGTATGAAAACTATAACGTATGAAGTGATTAAGGTTATACTGTCGTAGGTTAGGTGGGATGATGTTAGACACTGGTAAGCGTGAAAGTCATTCTTGAAGGTTTATATAAGAGAAAATCCGGATTGCCTTTAATTCTAACAGTGTATTGAAATGTGTACATTTTTTATGTGGGAATAATACTAGGGCTGTCCATGATTTCAGGGCATCAAACGGCTCTATCCCCAGCATTTTGATCGTCGTCGTGAGCTCCGAAAGTTGAATCACTCTTTGCTTGTCAACTTTCTCGATTTGCTGGACTTACTTGTTCAGTGTCCAGATTCTCCCCGTCGAGCTGAAAAAGTTGATGACCTCAGTCTCTTGTTCATACATATCCATCATCTTCTGAATGAATTTCGCCCACATCAGGCCAGAGAAACTCTCAGAGTCATGATGGAACTTCAGCGTAGGCAAAGGATAGAAACAGCTCAGCGTTTTCAGAAGCATTTGGACAAGGTGAAGTATTTATCGACGTACAAAAGCTAATGAGGCATTAAGTACAATAATATTAAATAATCCTAACTTTGTAAAATTTTGCTTTCAGGTAATGGAGATCTTACAGCAAGCTTTACAAATGTTGCCAGATCCTTCTGAAACAGATTCTAAACTCCTAATTCCAACAGAGTTATTTGACTGCATGGACACAGCTAATCAGAATGAATCAGCTAGCGAATGTTGTAGTGCTCTGGATCGACTAATGTGTGAAATTGTAGATGCACTGTGATGTGAAGTTGTGAGAAAATGTTATGTTAAATTAATCAGAGTTAACTGTCTTAAACTGTCTTCAAAGCTGCTATCTTGCGATCCAAGTTATTCTGGTAATTCTGGATAAATGTCAGAATTTTTGTAGCATTAATGCCAATCAGTCTGCTGAAGAATGACTGCCCTACTATTTGAAGCTCTCCTCATGTAGATTGAACTCAACAAATTTACAAGCGCAGCGAAAGTAGCTGTCAGTCACAACAGGATGCCCCATTTAAAAATACAGTCTAACTTTGTTATAACATCATTAAAGGGACTGAATATTTGGTGTTATTATAAATGAGTGTTGTTATAACTGAGGAGTATAATGTTACGGTTAACAGTGAGGAATTAATTGGTACCACAGAATGTCTGGTGCTATAGGCGAGGCGTCACGTAAAATGATGTCATTATAAGTAAGTTCAACTACACTTAATAAATGTACCAGAGGTAATTCAAAAGTCATCGTATAAGCCTGAAGTTATCCACAGCAATGCAAATATTAGGTTTGTTGATCAAACATCAGTCAGCTTTTGTGTCAATGGTACCATATTCTTTGTAACTGCAGAGAGGGTATACACATTTCTGGTGACACAAGGTCAACTGTACAGGCACTCATTCATTGAGTTTGGTGCTACAACTGAAATGGTGAACACTTTGCATGATATTCACTGTTGCAACACACACACAAATATGTTGGTTGGTTCATACAAACATCAATCACTGTGCACAGCCTGGATTTATGATTAGGAATGTATACATCGAGGTCGTGTACTGCTGCAAATTGAGACTCTTACACCAAGGGTGCACCCAAGAGGGAGGGAGGGGGGGGGGGGGGGGGGGGGG